>JAODAL010076961.1:0-13440 GCA_025379985.1 Phyllomedusa bahiana | reverse complement strand
GAAAGGTACACGGTTAATGGACACATATTGCAAAGTGACTTGTTTTTGCAAGATCTTTAACATAAAAAGCAATCCTTGTAGTGAGACAACCCCTTTAAGACAGTTCTTGGAGGTGTTCCAGTGATGGGCAATGTGTGTGCGTGTGACTGGTATATAAGATGGCACACAAGGCTAGCTAGGTCTCTTCCCACCATCCTTCCTAATACCGTCTCCTGTCTCTCCTGTCCCCTAGTTAGCTAGGTTTCCTATTTGTGTATATTTTTATAATTCTTTGTAATAAACCCTTTAAAGATATAGTTGTTCTTATTCAGTTATTAAGGCACCCCAAAAACCCAGCTGATTCTACAAAGGGTGAAGAAAATTACTGCAATCCTAGTAGTGTTTTTTAATTTTATTTTTAACAGCGCTCACCGTGCAGTTTCCGTGACAAGTTAGTTTTACTCCTTGGGTCGAAAATGATTATGGCGATACCAGTTTATTTAGTTTTTTTTTTGTGTTGGGAAAGCACTTTTTTTTTTTTTTCAAAAAAGTGTTTTACTGTGTAAAACAATATTTATGCATCGCTGCCATAACTTTTTTATTTTTTCATATACAGAGCTGTGTAAGGGTTTTTTTGTGGGATGAACTGACATTTTTATTGGCACCACTTTTTGGTGTTTATATGAGTTTTTGATCGCTTTTTATTCCATTTTGCGGGATGACCAAAAATCGCAATTCTGTGACTTTTCTTTTACAGCGTTCACCGTACGGGTTAATTAATGTGACATATCTTTAGGGTGGGTTGTTACACACGCGGCAATACCAAATATGTGTACTTTATTTATTTTTGGTCTTTTTTGGGATGATTGGCATTTGTAAAGCAGAAAAGGGCAGAGTATCTGTTTTTTATTTTATTTCTCGTGTTTGTGTTTTACATTTTTATCTTTTTTTACTTTGTCACATTGTTTTCACTTTTCTCCATAGGGGATTTGTATCAGCGATTTGGTGACATCATCAGACGGCCCGGATGCTTTAGTAAAGCATCCAGGTTGTCGGGTGAGTGGACCAGTAGCATCACAGAGCGCCGATACTGCGACAATTTCAGGCATGAGGAGCTCACTCCTCCTGTCTGCAACTTCGTTATCACGACCATGATAGGTCATGAGAACGAAGGGTTAATCACCCCTGGCCGGAGTGAGCTCCGGCTGCGGGTGATGTGGCATTAGGGCAGTGGTAATTTACTGCTGGTTCCATGTCGCAATCATTCGGGGCTCGCTTGTAAGCCCACACGATCGCCAGGACGTACCCATATGTCCATTTGCGGAAACTCACTTCCCTCTAGCATGTATGGGTATGTCCTATGTCGGGAAGGGGTTAAAAGGTGAAAAGCAGTCACTATGCTGTTTTGGTATCATGGACCAAAGGAAGCTACAAACATGGACCAAAGAAAGCTAGGGAGATTAGAAAGAAAATGATAGACAAACACATTGAAGATGAAGGCTATAAGATCGTCTCCAAACAGCTTGATGTTCCTGTTACTTCAGTTGCACATATTATTCATAGATTTAAGATCTATGAGACTGTAGTCAATCTCCCCGGATGTTTGTGCAAGAGGAAAATTGATGACAAATTGAAGAGACAAATAATTTAATGATAACCAAAGAGCCCAGAACTACTTCCAAAGAGATTAGATTAAGTCAAAGGTCAAGGTATATCAGTATGAGATTGCACCATCCTTTGCTGTCTTTGGCAAAATGGACTTAATGGAAGACGACCAATGAGGAAACAGTTAAAAAAAAATCTTAAACCGGACTGAATTAGCCAAAATGCATATTGACAAGCCTTACCCCCTTACTGCCGCAACCAGTTTTGACCTTCCTGACAGAGGTTCAGTTTTGAAATATGTGTCACTTTGTGAGAATAACTTTTTAATACTTTTACCTATCCATGTGATTCCCCAGATTTTTTTTTTGTGACACAATGTTTTTAAGTTAGTAAGAAATTTTGGTCCAAGCAATCTATTTATGAAAAATATAAAAAATATCATGAAAAATTAGAAAAATTTGAAATTTTCAAACTTTAAAAATGTTTATAACTGGCATCTACCATATGTATACTGTAGGTTGGAAAAATTTTTTAAATGTTTTTTTTTTTTTTACAACATTTTGGGTTTTAGAAATTTGGGTAGTTTTTTTTAAATTTTTCAAAAAAATTTGCAGTATACATTTTTTTAGGGACCCGTCAGTTTGCATGTATTTAGGGGCCGTATATTAGATACCCCTTTAATGCTTTATAAAAAATTCCCCCTTTAAGATTTTCAACGTATTTTTGGAAGGTTGTTAAACTTTGGTATTTTAAAAATGAAAGCAAAATCTCTAATGATTCCTCATGTAAAAAACCCCGGGCAAATCTTTTTGCTGCTTCTCCTGGTTTCCTGTAGGTTTGACACTGTGGTTACCCCCCTTTCCCCCCAGCTGCTCAGCCCATTGGCCTCCGGACACCCCCCCTCCTTTTGGTTTTTCTTTACCTCTTGACTGCTCCTTCGGTCTCATTTTCCCCGGGTTTACCTCCCCTTTTCTTCCTCTTTTGGGTTTGGGTTTCCTCTAGGTCCCCTTCCTTTTTTTTTACTTTTCCATCCCCACTGGACAAAACCCTCGCGTTTGGCTTTCATACCATCTCTACGTGAGACACTCAAATATACACCCCTCCCCAAAAACATCCTCCTGCCCCTGCTACAAAAACCAGTGACTGTCTGTCCGCGTCTCTGACATTAATGTCCCTCTCCATCTGAAACAAACCTCAAAAAAGAACTTCTTATCTTTCCCCATCTTTAACCAAACCCTCCCCCGTTTTCTGTATCAGTGTGTGGCACCACCATAACTCCTAGGCAGCAGGCCCGCTGTCTTGGGGTTATACTAGATTCTGATCTGTCTTTCAACCCTTATATCCAATCCCTTGCATGCTCCTGTCATCTGCATCTCAAGAACATCTCAAAAATCCATACTTTTCTCACTGTGGAAACAGCTCAAACCCTCATTGTTGCTCTCATTCATTTTCGTCTTGACTACTGCAACTCCCTGCTTATCGGTTTCCCTCTCTGTAAACTCTCCCCTCTCCAGTCTGTCCTGAATACAGCAGCCAGGCTTGTATTTCTTTCCAGCCGCTATACTGATGCCTATACCTTGTGTCAGTCACTGCATTGGTTGCCCATTCAGTACAGGATACAACATAAACTAATCACTCTCACCCTTAAAGCTCCCCACAGTGCTGCACCCCCCCCTACATTTCCTCTCTCATCTCTGTCTACCACCCTACCTGTGCTCTCTGCTCTGCTGATGATATCAGATTACATTCCTCAATCATCTGAACCTCCAATGCCCGTCTCAAAGATTTCACACGTGCGGCGCCAATTCTCTGGAACATGCTACCGTGGACAATCAGGCACACTCACAACCCTCACAGTTTTAAGAGGGCCCTAAGAACACATCTTCTCAGGTTGGCATATCAAGATCCCTAATTGCTAACCCTCACCTGCTATCACACACATCTGTCACACCCAACACTAGAGCCCTCACAGGCACTTATCTATATATAGATGTACTGTCAGGGTGGTAGGGTTACCCAACTTTTATGTAAACCACCTCCTATTTATGTAACATGGCTGGACCATTGTAAACTGAGCACTTCTTAACCCTTTGTCTCACCCATATACCATAATAGATTGTAAGCTCTCGCGAGCAGGGTCCTCACACCTTATGTCTCATTTGTAAGTAATTTTAATGTGTAACGTCTGTATGCATACCCTCTAAATTGTAAAGTGCTGCAGAATATGTTGGTGCTATATAAATAAAGATTATTATTATTTATTATTATTATTATTATTATTATATTATAAGGTGAAATTTAA
Organism: Phyllomedusa bahiana; assembly: GCA_025379985.1. Taxonomy (NCBI): domain Eukaryota; kingdom Metazoa; phylum Chordata; class Amphibia; order Anura; family Hylidae; genus Phyllomedusa; species Phyllomedusa bahiana. Next base: position 9,554 of record JAODAL010076961.1, on the reverse strand, counting down.
AAATTTCACTTTTTTTCCAGATTTTTAGTTTTTATCCATGATTCACAAGAACACTGTAGGTTCAGGGAAGTGCAATGTAATATTGATTCCCCAGATTCTGCCGTTTTCAGAGATATCCCATATGTAGCTATAATGTGCTATTTGGCTCAACTACAAGTCTCAGAGAAGGAGGAGCACACACTGGACCTTGAGGTCTCATTTTCAATACAATTTTATTTAGGTGCCATTTCAGATTTGCAGATACCCTAAGATGCTAAAACTTAATAAACACCCCTAAAAAAAGACCACATATTGGAAATTACACCCCTTTAGGAATATATCAAGGGGTGTAGTGAGTATATCGACCGCACAGGTGTTTTACAAATTTTTGTAGCTTTAGGCGGTGAAAATAGAAAAAAAAAAATTCTCCAACAATCAGCAATTTTAGCTGAAAATGTTTCATTTTTACAAGGAATTCTGTAAAAAAAGCACCCCAAATTTTGTTACACAATTTCTTCCAAGTTCGGAAATACCCTATATGTGGTATAGGGAGGGAGCACTATTTGGCTTTTGGAACACAGATTTTGGTAGGTGCCATGTTTCATTTGTAAAGCCCCCAAAGTACCAGAACAGGTAAAAACCTTCCAGAAGTTGCCCCATTTTTGATTCAACATCCCTCAGAGATCTCATCAAGGGGTGTATTGTGAATTTTGGGTGCACAGGGGTTCCATAGTTTTTTTGGGTCACGATAAAGGGGGGATGAGGGTAGGGGGGTGGAAAACACAGTTCCTTCATTGTTTTTTGCTCTTCATTTTTACAGCGTTAACCATGTTGTATAAATGACAGGATAAGTTTACTATGTGGGTCAGTACAATTACAATGATATAAATTTTATATACTTTTTTTATGTTTTATTTCTTTTACATGATAGAAATGTCTTTATAAAAAATTGCACACTTGGCAAGTAAGCATACGTCCGTCTCGGCACTACCCCTCTCCAACTCCGGGTATTATTACAGCTTTCCCTATTGACACTACTATTCCATAGCTTCTCCGGTGGTGCTCAGTGATATGCAAGAGATATTTTCATAGATCAATCACGTAACATGAAGAAAGTATTCACGGCACTCACCACTGCATAGCTTTAAAAGTCCTTCTTTATTTGCTTCCAGCACATGTCCCGTGGAGGGGCTTGACAAATGGACACATATAACAGGCGGCAACAGCCGTTTCGCGCGAGCACCGCGCTTCTTCTTGGCCAAGAAGAATACTTTCTTTATGTTACGTGATTGATTTATAAAAAATTGCGTTTTTATGTCTTCATAGTTAGAGAGCCATAGATTTTTTATTTTTCTGTATATGGTTAGAAGCAGGGCCATTCCTAGGGGTGGGGGCGAGGCGGGCAATCGCCCAGGGCGCCGAAGCTCCCCTCACCTGAGGGGGGCGCCGTGCGCCTCACCTGCCCCGCGGGTTTGCCTCTGACCTCCCCGCAGTGCAACATTAATGCAGTGCCGGCACAGGGGGAGGCAGGGAGGACGTTCCCCCCCTGCCCCCTCCCTTTATGTATTAGCGCTCAGTCAGAGGGGCCCGACTATTTTGAGCGATTCGTTGGCTATCGACATCGGGCGAAGTCGATAGTCGGCCCCATCGAAAAGGGGTTTTTGATAGTCGATGCGATCATCCCCGGATGCCTTTAAAATTCTATGGGAGGCAACAACCCCTTCATTTTACACCCAAAAGGGGGAGGGAAACGGAATTAACAGCCCCCAAAAAGTCAAATGGATAACCGCTACATCTTAGGGAAACACTTTAGGCTTTTTAAAAACCCAAAAAAAAAAAGCCCACACCATTCTTTTCCCTGTCTTGTACACGCATGACCCCTTTAAATCATCACCCACTTTAAAAAGTGCCAGTAGGAGTTTATTTTAACCAATTTTACTTGAAAAAGGGCATTGACAAACCTGTCCTGGGACCGCGCATGCCCTTAAATCGTCTGACCCACAGATTAAAAAGTGCCCGGAAAAAGGAGTCTTTCAACCACCTTTTAGTTGAATGGACATTAACTAGAACTGTCCTGGACCGCAGTATGACCTTAAAACCTGTCTGACCCCATTTTGAAAAGTGCCGGAAAAGGAAAGTCTTTCAACACCATTTTAGTTGAATGGACATTGTCAAATCCTGTCTGGCCCGCAGCATGACCTTAAACCGGGTTGACCCACAGATTAAAAAGTGCGGAAAAAGGAGACTTTCAACACCATTTTAGTTGAACTGGACATTGATATACCTGTCCTGGACCGCAGTATGACCTTTAAAACCCTGTCTGACCCCTAGATTAAAAAGTGCGGAAAAAGGGGGTCTTTAAACCCACCATTTTAGTTGAATGGACATTGACTATACCTGTCCTGTGCCACAGCTTGACCCAGGGCCGGAGTTTCATTGGGTGCGGTGAGAAGCCCAGGCTGGCGTCCGTCATCTATTAACACGCAGGTTTAAAATGCCTGATGACGCAGCAACGAAAACTGTCGTGCTGAAGCAGAGTGCGGAAGCGGAAGTGTGAGAACTCCAGCCTTCCTCAGTACACAGTCAAGACCTGGGTTAGCGCTTCCCCCTCCGTATGAGTGCGGACCAATGAGCTTCATTGGAAATACTGGTGGTTAACGCTCCTGTTCCACCCAGGTGCCCTTTTTTTTGGCATTCTTTTTCTCATTTAATCAAGTGTGGGGGAAATTGTCTCTGTACTTTGTTTCTGTCCGTGCTCCATACTCCATTTTCCTGTGAATAACCTACATTGGTCAAGTTTTCCTGTCCCTCCCTTGTACAATTCAGAGGAATTTTTTTACCAGCTATTTTGTACATGCAAGTTTTTTAGTATTTTTAATTCTAGAAAAAAACATTTTTAAATTAGGATGGAATCCCACCATGTCTTTGTTTCTTTTTTTTAATTGTATTAAATGGTTGTCTCAATACAGGATTGCTAGCTATGTTAAAGATTTTTGCAAATACAAGTCATTTTGCAGTATGTGTCAATTTACAGTGTCCTACCTATTCCTGTTTCTGACAGCACCATCACCCTTGAGCCACTCTTGACAATTGTGAAGAACAAATGTCTGTTAGAAACAACATTTTTTGTAATAGGACCTGTAGTATAGCTGCATCACAGCAAAATGCCCCCAAAAATTCAAAACATGACCATGAGCCACTTTGGACAATTGTGAAGAACAAATGTCTGTTTAGAAACAACATTTTTTTTATAATAGGACCTGTAGTTTTAGCTGCATTTCAAAGGCAGCCCTGACCCAAAAAATTATAAAAATGACTTCTCAGCCACTGTTAAAAATTGTGAGGGAGAAATGCCACTTAAAAGCCACATTTTTTGTTCCAAAGGACCATAATTATTGCTGTATCTACAGCAACATGACCCCAAAAAATTATAAATATGATGCTCAGCCCCTGTTTTAAAAAATTTTTGAGGCAACATGACCCCAAAAACCATTGACAATGCGAAAAAATTCTAAAGATGAAGTGAGTAAATGGAATATGTTTTTTTCATGAAACCTTGGTGTCTTTTAAAGTCTCCTCACAGCAAAACCAGCAAAATGAACTGTTGGGAACTGAGAATAAAAATCGCAGTAAGACATGATCATTTTAAAAATAAGTTTTTCAAGAGGACCATTTGTTTGGAGAGGAATGTGAAGTAGACCATCAACGATTCGGTGACCTCGGAATTGGGGCCACAAACATCATCAGAGATCCCTGCCTTTATTCATCTTGATGAAAGTCAAACGATCCACATTATCTGTGGAAAGCCCGGGTGCGTTTGTCTATAATGACTCCCCCGGCTGTGCTGAAGGTCCACTCAGATTTGACGCTGGCTGCTGGGCAGGACAACACCTCTATGGCGTGGCGAGCCAGCTCGGGCCATTCGTCCATTTTGGATACCCAGAAGTCTATTGGGTCCAGAACACATACAAAAACCATCGGTGTTGAGACGCAGATAGTCGTGCACCATGATCTTAAGCTGGTCTCTGGGTGTTGTTTGTGTCCCCTTTGCATTGAATGGGGTTGGTGAGGTGGTAATAAAGATTGCCAGAGGTCCACCCATTAGGCTTCTGCCACCTTGCCTGCTGCTGCTGCTGCTGCTGCCGCTCCCGGCTACTTGGCAACTTTATGCTGTCACGTCGCTGGCGTTGTTCCACCGTGACATTTGAAGAACGTGAAGCAGACGCAACAGATGTCTCCAGTTGATCAATCAGCAAGGTCTCCATTTCCTGCATTTTACTCTCTATTTGGGGGGTGGAAGGAAAGTGCTGAGTTTTGTTTTGTACCGGGGATCCAGGAGGGTGGCCACCAGAAAATGTTGCTCATATTGTTGGCCTTAATGCGAGGATCATGTTGGAGGAAAATGGAGCATCCAAGCACTCATGTGAGAGTGGACCCTTAAATTTCCAAGCCTGGGTCGAGGGGCACTAGCAAACTGATTTCCATCTTCCTCCTCCGCCTCAAATTCACGCCAACCTTTTTCCAAGGCCGGGACGTCGGTAACATCGGTGTCTAGGAATACCTCCTCCTCCTCCTCCGCTGCCTCCGGCACAGCTTCAACACAGCCCTGACTTGCCTGAGATGAGGCACCCTGAGAGTGATGCGCCACTTGCACTAGCTCTGGACCCGAACCACTGCCTAATGAAGACCGATGAAATTGTGAAACTGTCGGGCCTTGTGGATTTGACGGAGGAGAAAGGCTCCGTTGTTTGCATCTGTGTCGTCTCCTCCTCCCTCGCGGGCGGGACTTGTGTTTCAGAGTGGTCCAACGTTCGATCCAGAACTAAGATCACCACAATGCTCATGCTGACAAGGGCATTGTCCCCACTGACCATTTTGGGGGGCTTCTTCAAAAATGGCAAGGATGGTGCAGAGCTCTTTCACCTGCCTCCACTCTCGGTGGCTCAACACCCGAGGTCCGCACCCTGCTTGGTCAGGCCATGTGTCACTTCGTACTGCGTAATGGCATTGCGCTGCTGCCACAATCGCTGGAGATGTGGAGGGTGGTATTCCGGCGTGTTGCCACGTCAACAATGAGACGGTTGACAGGGGGGGCCGAGCTGACGCTGCAACGCAGCCAGGCGGGACGAAGCAGGGTGCGAACGGGGAAGTGCGAACTCAGACCGAGCCTTCTTCAGCGGCAGTCCAGACCGGGTAGCTCTTTAGAAATTTTGGACGACCAGGTTCATGACATGTGCCAGGCAAGGGATGTGCTCCAGCCTACCATTTTAAAGGGGCGGCCAGCAGATTTCGCCCGTTATCGCATTCACCTTGCCTGGCACAGGTTTCTTGTCACCAGCCAGCACCGGTTCTCGTTGCGGAGACCCGGTCCACAGTCCTGACCGGTGTGGGGACGGTCCCCAAGACAGATTCATTTCAAAACGGCTTGGTTTCTCGGGGCACGTGTGCCACCAGAGGCCCCTTGGGGGGAAAGAGCCTGCCCCATCCCTGGGGTTTTTTGAAGAGCGTGCCCCCGAGCCTGAGAGCCCACCGTCACCCCAGAGACATCCACCCAGCTCACCCAGTGAGCTGTCACAGAGATATAGCGGCCTTGGCCGTGCTTATTAGTCCATGTGTCGGTGGTCAGATGGATTTTTCCGGCCACAGATGCAGACAACGCGCTTGAAATTTTAGATGACCGTGGCTGGCCAGGGCGGGGGACGCTTTTTGGCAAAGAAATGCCTGCTCGGCATCTGGTATTGGGGGCAGGCAAGGGCCATGACGTGGCGGAACCCATCTGTGTCCACCAGAAGGAAAGGCAACATTTCCAAAGCCAACAGCCTGGAAATTTGCCGACATTCAGGCTTTTGCTTTGGGATGGTTTGGGTTTAAGTTTTTTCTTCTGCTCCCAAACCTGGAAGACAGAAGGCTGGCTGCTAGACTGGCCAATGTTACGGCGTGCAGGTCGTCAAACTGGCGGAAAGGGGAAGGGGTAGGATGGGTCTCTGGTGGTGCTGGTGGTACTTGGGCGACGGTGGAGGGGTGAAGCGGAGACTGATCCCTGATCATGACTCTGAGAGACAGGGCAGTGAGGAACGCTTGGTGGTGGAGGAGGAGGAGGAGGCAGAGACAGAGGGTGTGACAATGGTTTGGGAAGGGCCCCGGGGTCGGTCTGGCCTTTTTTGGCCAAGTGTTCCCCCCATTTCCAACTCATGCATTCGCTGCATGTGACTAGACATGTTGGTGGTCGTTAAACCCCTTAAGGTTCTTGCCTCTACTTATGCGTTTACGGCAAAGGCGCATATGACATCGCTGGGGGAATCAGAGGCTTGCTCAAAAAAGGCCCCAGGCTGAGAGGTCCTGGACCTTTTTGAGGCGAAAAAACGAGGAGCGGGTTTTTCGTGACCGTGGCTGGCGGAAATCATAATCAGCGGACTTCTGCGACGCCCTCTCCCTTTTTGAGGCGGGGCCGTATTGACACTACCCATCGTTTTTCCTCCCCGTCCCCTGATGAAGCGCTCGTGAGCAAATTCTGCGGGGAAAAAACCACGATGGATCCGCAATGTCGTCATCATCATCATCATCATTTAAACAAGGTGACTTGGTGTCCTGACTTTCTGCATCCCGAAGCTGCGGGCTACAAGCAAGAGGGCCTGCAAGGCGTTGCCGACCGCCGGGATTTTTGCCGATTGGACCGGCTTCCTTCTCCTCCTCTGATGGGATCAGTAATGGCGTCAGAGCAGACTAAATCATCCTCTTGATCTTTAACATGTCTTCTGACCCCAACCGCATTTTGTTTATCAAAGAGGTCTTCAGGACAATGGATTCTCCACAGTGGTGGGTACACGAGTTGGCATTTGGGCTGCTTCATGTTTGGGCGGATGCTGATGATGCTGGATGAGGGCATTTGTGGCTGTGACGGGGAGGACGAGGAGGAGACTGCTGGATGCAGGTTGCATTAACCATGAAGGACGATTGGCGACGCTTTTCGTTACTGAGTTTCACAGGGCCCGCCCAGCGAGGGAAGGCGTGAGGGGCTGAAAATGACGATCCGCTGGCTTTGCGTGTTGTCGCCGCACTGGAAGGAGCCCTTCTCTCGTACTCTACCTCCTGTGCTACCCCCTCTTTGCTGTTACCACCCGCATTTTGCTCCATGTTCAGAAATATAAAAATTTGAGAGGTTGGAAAAGTTTTGGAAAATCTCTTATTAAAAGTGGGAAAACACGTATTCTCAAATCCCTTAATCAAACAAAATTGCTGGATTCAAATTTAAATGCAAGGTGTCTTTTTTCAACAAATCTGGACTGGGGAAAAAATGCAAAAAAAAAACGTTTGTTATGTTTTCTATAAAAACGGTATTTTTTTCCCCTTTCAATTCACCGTGGGACTTAAAAAATTTCTGTTTTCGATTTCGTGCAAGCTGCTCAAAAAAAAAGCTGTAGTGCGCCAAAATCAAAAAAACGTTCTGTTATGTTTTGTTAATCACATATTTTTTGCACTTCCATTCACCGGGTTTTAAAAATAAAAATTTCTGTTTTCAGATTTTCGTGCAAGCTCGTCAATGAAAAAAAGCTGTGTGGCCAAAGTCAAAAAAAAAAGTATCTGAAATGTATTCGGATAAAAAATTCTATTTTTTGCACTTTCAAATTCACCGTGGTGACTATAAAAATTTCTGTTTTTAGATTTTCGTGCAAGCTCTCAATGAAAAAAGCTTAGTGCGCCAAAGTCAAAAACAGTATTGTTTTGTTTTCGTATAATACACGGGTTTTTTTTCACCTTTTAAAATTCACCTGTGGTGACTATAAAATTGCTGTTTTTAGATTTTCGTGCAAGCTGGTCAAAAGAACAAAGCGTGTGCGCCAAAGTCAAAAAAAAAGTTACTGTTATGTTTTGGTTGAATATACGGTATTTTTTTCACCTTTCAATTCACCTTTTTGGTGACTATAAAATTGTTTTTTCAGATTTTTAAATGCAAGGTGGATATATGAATAAAAGGTGGAAGGGGTAAAATTGAAAAAAGAAACCTATTGAATGTATTCTGATAATAATAGTGGGTTTGACCTAACAAAGAGACCGCGTTCTAGAAATGTGGTATCCTAATAATTCAGGCTGCCCCAATATCCAGGAAATATTTCAAAATAAAACGGTTTTAATAAAAATTTTTGCGTGCAAAAGTCTCACTAAGTCTTGGTAAACTTTATCCAGTGTTCTTTATAGAGCTTGTCTGTGTTCGCCCCGCGGGCCCTCCCCCTCCCCCCCCTCCCCCCCCTGACTTTACGCGGTGATGCTCCTTTTTAAAATTCTCTACCTCACTAAAAAAATCTTCCAATCTTAATCAACTAAATTGTAAGGTCACACTTGAGGGGTTTTCTCTGGCAAAAAATAGAATAATTTGTGAGTTTTTTGGCCCAGGTGATCGTACGTCCACTCCTATAAAACGCTGAGAGACACGGGGGCTAAAACGGGAAACGCTGTTCTATGTAAAACGAGGTCATGTGATTTTTTTCCCACCCAATTGAAACCCCATACACATCCCAGTCATGAGTCGACACAATCTCCCCCCTGTCATTCTGTAATCTGATTTGCGGGCCCGCCAAAATTACGGGAAAGCCCCGGGAAAATGGCGCAATTTAATAGATGATGCACGTTTTTACCCTTAATTACGCATGATCAAAAAATTTCGATCCCCATAAAAACCTTTCCCGATTTCACTTTGTGTAATAATCGCTCAAAACTGCGCCGACACATACACAGCAGCATCGCAGGGGGCACGGCTTTCACCACCCCCCCTGCGATGCCAGTTTGGTCCATGTGCCCCGGGGAGGCCCGGGGTGAGTGTAAGCAAGTGATGAGTCACGCCCCTTTCATGAAACCCGGTCCCAAGACACGCTGCGGATCCCGGAAAAGGGGAGTAAATTTTTAAATTTTATTATCCCCTTTGCTAAGGGGGGACTGGTACAGGGGGCACGGGGCAGGGGGGGACACTGGTACGGGGGGGGGGGCACTGGCACAGGGGGGGGCATGGGTAAGGGGGGGGCACTGGCTACGGGGGGGGGACACTGGCTACGGGGGGGGGGGGACACTGGCTACGGGGGGGGGGGACACTGGGTACGAGGGGGGGGACATGGCTACAGGGGGGGGGACACTGGCTCAGGGGGGGGGGCACTGGTTTCAGGGGGGGGCATGGCTACAGGGGGGGGGACACTGGCTACAGGGGGGCACTAGCTACAAGGGGGACACTAGCTACAAGGGGGACACTAGCTACAAGAGGGACACTGGCTAGAGGGGGCAGCTGGCTACAAGGGGTCACCTGGCTACAGGGGGCAACTGGCTACAAGGGGCAGCCGGTTACAAGGGGGACACTGGCTACAGCGGCAAAATACATGGCTGCAGAGGCAATTATCTGGCTAAGGGGGCAACTATCGTGGCTATGTCTGGTTTCAGGTGGGTATTTCATGGGTTCGGGGGGGGGTTATTGGTGAAGCATTGTGTCACATTATTTTAGGAGGGGGGGAGGGGCTAAATTTCTTCAACTCGCTCTGAGTGAAATTTAGACTAGGAACGGCCCTGGTTAGAAGGGTTTTCTCACTACAAAG
>JAODAL010076960.1:0-13440 GCA_025379985.1 Phyllomedusa bahiana | reverse complement strand
CGAGGGGAAACCCGAGGGACCAAATGAAAGGCCCCGGCTGGAACCTGAGGGGCCCAAAGGTGAAGAGCCCCCCCGAGCTGGAACCTGGGCCCAAAGTGTGAAGACCGCCCCACGGGAACCGGGGCCAAAGTGTGAAGACCCGCCCCGGCTGGAACCGGGGGGGCCCAAAGTGTGAAGAGCCCGGGGGAAAAACCTGGGGAAACAAAGGGGAAAGAGCCCCCCCGAGCGGGCCCGAGGGACCAATGAAGAGCCCCGAGCTAAAAAGGGAAAAAATTTGTAAAGGGCCCGCCCGACGGGCCCCGAGGGACCAAAGTGGGAAGAGCCCCCCCGAGCGGAACCGAGGGCCCAAAAGTGAAGGCCCCCGACGGAACCTGGGGACCAAAGGTAAAGACCCCGCCCCGGCTGGAACCGAGGGATAGTGAAGACCCCCCCCGAGCTGGAACCTGAGGACCAAATGTGAGAGCCCCCGAGCGGGAAAAAACCCCTGAGGGACCAAGGGGAAAAGGGGCCCCCCCGAGTGGAACCGAGGGACCAAGGTGAAGACCCGCCCCGAGGGGAAACCCCGAGGGACCAAAGTGTGAAGAGCCGCCCGACTGGAACCGGGGCCAAAGTGTGAAGAGCCTCCCCGAGCTGGAACCCAGGGACCCAAGTAAGAGCCGCCCAGCTGGCCCCCGAGGGACAAAGGTGAAGAGCCGCCCAAGTGGAACCGAGGGACCCCCGTGAAGAGCCCCCGAGCGGAACCTGGGGCCAATGTGAAGGGCCCCCGGCTGGAACTGGGGGCCCAAAGGGGTGAAGACCCCCCCCGGGGAACCGGGCCCCAAAGTGGGGAAGACCGCCCGGCTGGAACCTGAAGGACCAAAGTGTGAAGAGCCGCCCCGAGCTGGAACCTGAGGGACCAAAGTGTGAAGAGCCGCCCCGAGCTGGAACCCGAGGAAAAATGAAGAGCCCCCGGAGGAACCCCTGAGGGACCAAAGGTGAAGAGCCGCCCCGGCTGGAACCGAGGACCAAAGTTGAAGACCGCCCCGAGTGGAACCAGGGACCAATGAAAGCCCCCGGTGGAACCTGAGGGACCAAAGTGTGAAGAGCCGCCCCGAGCTGGAACCTGAGGGACCAAAGTGTGAAGAGCCGCCCCGAGCTGGAACCTGAGGGACCAAAGTGTGAAGAGCCGCCCCGAGCTGGAACCCCGGGGGGCCCAAACCCGTGAAGAGCCCCCCCGAGGGGAAAAACCCGGGGACATCCCGTAAAGAGCCGCCCCGAGCTGGAACCTGAGGGACCAAAGTGTGAAGAGCCGCCCCGAGCTGGAACCTGAGGGACGCAACCGTGAAGAGCCGCCCCGAGCTGGAACCTGAGGGACGCAACCGTGAAGAGCCGCCCCGAGCTGGAACCTGAGGGACCAAAGTGTGAAGGGGCCCCTCCCTTCACCCAAAGGAGCCAACCCCTGAAAATCAGCCCCGTACTACCACCAGTGGGGCCAACCCCTCCCTGCGACCAGAGGGGCCAAACCATGAAGAACAGCCCCTACCCCACTATTGTCCCTCTTCCAGCCCTGACCCACTTGCACGGACATGTCCCTCTATCCAACCCTTGGTGGAGCAGGAGGACATAGGTCCTAGAGCAAACACTTACCTCTTGCCCCCAGGAACGGGAGGCTGGTAACACGATGGAGGGAATGCGCCTCATTTCCGTCTTGGGACTTGTCCGGGATCCGGCCCCGGCACACGGGATCCACCCCAAAGGGAAAGGCCAAGGGAGGGGCACCGGCCCCAAAAAAAAAAACGCCCGGGGCAAGTCCCCCGAAAGGCCCCCCAGGCCAAAAAAGGGAAAAAACGGGGGCCCCACAAGGGGGGCCCGGGGATCAACCCAAACAAAAGTCCTGGGCGCCGGAGGGGGCACGGGCCCCCACACGCCCTGTCCACCCCGATGAGGCGCAGCCGGAGGGACACGGGCCCCACACGCCCTGTCCACCCCGATGAGGCGCAGCCGGAGGGACACGGGCCCCACACGCCCTGTCCACCCCGAGGCCAGCCGGGGGACACGGGGGCCCCCACGCCTTCCCCCCCCATAGGCGCGCCGGAGGGACACGGGCCCCACACCCCCTGTCCCCCCAGATGAGGCGCAGCCGGAGGGGCACGGGCCCCACACCCCGCCACCCCGTGAGGCCAGCCCCCAGGGGCACGGGCCCCCACACGCCCGTCCCCCCATAGGCGCCCCCGTCCCCCCACACTAAGACCAAAGTCCGTCGGGCGAGTTGTAGAACGCCCCGCGGGCCCCTTGCCCCACCCGCCGGCATTTTAAGAACCCATCCAGAAAAAGCCGTCGTCCACCCAGCCCTGGAATGAATGTGAAGACATAGATGATGCAGAGGACAGGTCTGAGGGAGGAGCTTAGGGGGAGAGCCCCCCCCCCCTTTTAAACCTGAAATCTGGGTGCTGGTGAACGGCCCATACAGCTCCGCCCCCTCCTTGTTCTCCCATTTATACTCCCATAAAACTTCATCAGGCGGCGGCGGCGCTGCGGAGAGCAGAGAAAAGCCGGGCTGCAATTTTCTGAAGGTGCCCCCACCCACCCCCCGAGGGGGGGTCCCCCTCCCTTTCCCCGCCCAAAGGGCTTCCCCCACCCCCCCCGGGGGGGGGCCCCGAGGGCGTCCCCCTACCCTTCCCCCCGAGGCTTTTCCCCCTACCTTCCCCCCGAGGGCGTTCCCCCAAACCTTTTTCCCCCCTTTTTTGGTGACCAGCTTTTTCCCCCTCCACCTCATCTGCAAAACATTTTCCCAGAGTGGGTTGGCGGCTCCAGGGAGCGCAGCTTATACGCCAGCTTCTCGTACGAGTCCTGATAGACCTCATAGACGCCCAGGGCCACCATCTGATCGGCCAAGGAGATGAGGCGGTCCAGAGGAGGTGGCGTCCTGTCCCCGGGGGGGAGGCTCCGGTGTCACGCCCTCGGGCCGCTCCCCGGGTTTTGGGGGCCCCCTTCCGCCCCGCCTCTCCCAAAGGGTTGCGGTGCCCCCCCTCGGGGTTTGAGCGCGGCCGCCCCCCACGCTGCCTGCCCCCCGCGGTCCTGGGTCTCTTCTGGGACGGTCCCCCTCCAAAGGCCCCGGGAATCCTTTTGGGGCCACTCCCCCCCGCTGTAAGACTTTCAGGATCCCCCAAGTGTTTTTCCCACCCCAAAAGGGGGCCCGACCCCTCCCGGGGTCAGACTCCTAAACTCCGGGAGGAGGCGGAGCTTTCCGTTCCTTAATACGGACCTGAGGAGCAGAGGAGCGTCAGTGGAGGGGCGGGGGAAACCCCCCAGGGTCGTCGGAACCCCTTACCCAATAAATTTTTCCCCCACCCATTTGGGGGGGGTTTGGGCCTCTTTATTCAAGAAGTAGTTCCCCTCCGAGTCGAAGTGTCCCCCCCTCCATTTTAATTCGGTTTAAAGGGGAAACTGTTTTCCGCCCTCCGACTCCAGCGTGGCATTCTCCTCCCCACGAAAAACACAAAGGTAAGCACAGGTAACCCCCCCCCCCCCCCCCCCCCCACGTGGGCCAGCCCTGACCAAGGTACCCCCCCCCCCCCTTTTACCAATGGCAGCCCACACACGGTAAACCCCCCTTTCCCCCCCGGCAAGAGGGGCCCCCCGTAAAACCCACGGGGTAAATCCACCCCCCTCCTGCCACAATGGAAAGTCCACACCACAGGTGACTCCCCCTCCCTCCGGCCAGATGGACCCGTCCAGACCACAGGTAATTCCCCCCCCCCTCCGGGCAAGGGGACCCCCCGACCCACGGAAATTCCCCCTCCCCCCCGGCAAGATGACCATCCAACCAAGGTAATTCCCCTCCTCCGCAAGATGGACCGGTCCAGCCCACAGGAAAATTCCCCCCCCTGGGGCAAAAGGGGCCCCGTCCAACCACAGGTAATTCCCCCCTTTCCCTGGGGCAAATGGGACCGTCCAGCCCAAGGAAATTTCCCCCCTCCCCCCGGCAAAAAGGCCCCAGTCCAAAAACCCCACAGGTTTAATTCCCCCCCCCCCTCCGCCAAGATGGACCAGTCCAGACCACAGGTAATTCCCCCTCCCTCCGGCAAGATGGACCAGTCCAGCCACAGGCCCCCCCCCACCCCCCAAAATGGCCCCGTCATAGATGTTTTGAATGGGGGGCCACTGACCTTCTAATCCTGGGGGCCAGCATTTTAAAAAGGGGAGGATCCCGGGATCGCCCTCTCCTTCATCTTCCCGCCTGTCCATGAATTTTCCCCCTTTAAAGCGGTCCCGGGGGACCCCCCCCGGGGTGTTGGAAACTGACAGAGCATTGACCCCATTGTGCCCAGCGGGCGCCCCCCCCACCCCAAAAAGCCCCCCCCCTAAGGGAAAGATCCTTCCCCCCCCTATGTAATGTATTGACCTTTCCCCCCCCTATGTAAGTATGATCCATCCCCCCCACCCTTTGAAAAATTAAGACCCTCCCCCCCCTATAAAATTAAATGATCCCCCTCCCTGTCGTCCATAGCCCTAGGAGAGGGGGTTTTGCTTAAATTTGAAAATGTGGTTTGATTTCCAGTAGGTTTACAACGCGCCGCTCCCCACCCCCTCCCCGGTGACAATGCTTCACTCCGCGCCCCCCACCCCCTCCCCGGTTACAATGCGCCGCTCCCCCCCCCCCTTCTGGTTAAATCCCCCGGCCCCCACTCCCCCCCGGGGGTTAAAATGCCCCCGTGCCGCCCTCCCCCCCCCTTCCCCGGTTAAAAAATGCCCCCCGGTCCCCCCCCCCCCCTTCCCCCGGTTAAATGTCCTTCCCCCCCCCTCTTTCCCGGTTACAATGCTGGCCCCCCCCCCCCCCCCCTTTTTCCCGGTTACAATGTCCCCCCCCCCCCCCTTTCCCCGGGTTTTACAATGCTCCGGTCCCCCCCGCCCTCTTCCCGGTTACAATGCTCCGGTCCCCCCCCTCCCCCCCCCCCCCCCCCCCCCCCCCCCCCCCCCCCCCCCCTTCCCCCGCCCCGGCCCCCCCCCGCCCCCCTTTTCCCGGTTAAAAATGGCCCCCCCCCCCCCCCTTTTCCCCGGTTACAATGCCCCGCTGGCCCCCCCTCCCCCCGGTTACATGCGCGTGCCGCCCCCCCCCTCCCCCGGTTAAAATCCCGGGCCCCCCCCCCCTCCCCCGGTTACAATCCCCTCCGTCCCCCCTTTCCCGGTTACAACCCCGCCTTTTTCCCCCCCCCCTCTTCCGGGGTTTAAAGCCCCGCCCCCGGCCCCCCCCCCTTCCCGTTAAAATGCGTTCCCCCCCCCCTCTCCGGTTACAAGCCCGCCCGGGTCCCCCCCCTTTTCCGGTTAAAACCCCCTTCCCCCCCCCCTTTCCCCCGGTTAAATGCCCCCTCCGCCCCCCCCTTTTCCGGTTTAAACAATGCCCGTCGCCCCCCCCCCCTTCCCGGTTCCCAGGCGCTGCCCCCCCTCTTCCCGGTTACAATGCACCGCTCCGGTCCCCCCCCCTCTTCCCGGTTACAATGCGCCGCTCCGGTCCCCCCACTCTTCCCGGTTACAATGCGCCGCTCCCCCCCTCTCCGGTTACAATGCTCCGCTCCGGTCACGTGCAGGCGGCCCCGCCCCCTCCTCACTCTTCTCTTGCTCCGCTCCTCATCCTCGGGGAGATCCTCGAACGTCACTTTCCTCTTTGACATCCTCGGAGGAGCCGCGCGCAGCCGCCACACTGTTATGACTGAGGAGGAAGTCCGGCGCACAGGACGTACGTCACTCATGGGGGTCACATGACCAAGCGGCTGCGCAAGAGTGACGTCACCGACCCCGCCCTCCATGCCGTGATGCAGGATGGGAGATGTAGTTTGGCTGCAGAGTCCAACCCCCGACATCTGCCGCTGCGTGTTACGTCACGCCTGCCCAGTGACCACCCCCCCCCCCCAAAGTGTAGGCCTCCTGCTGAGAGACACCAGATCCCCCCCAATAACAAGGGACTGATCCTAAAACCACAAGGACTAGGGTCAAACAGGAAGCGGGAGCCTGAAGCTACAGACCCACCCACAGCCTGAACAGGAAGTGGGAGCCTGAAGCTGTAGACCCTCACACAGCCTGACCAGGAAGTGGGAGCCTAAAGGTGTCGACCCTCCCACAGCCTGACCAGGAAGTGGGAGCCTGAAGCTACAGACCCACCCACAGCCTGACAGGAAGTGGGAGCCTGAAGCTGTAGAACCTCCTACAGCCTGAACAGGAAGTGGGAGCCTGAAGCTTTTAGAACCTCTACAGGGCCCGACCAGGAAGTGGGAGCCTGAAGCTTTCAGGGCCCACCCACAGCCCGACCAGGAAGTGGGAGCCTGAAGCTTTCAGACCCACCCCCAGCCCCGACCAGGAAGTGGGAGCCTGAAGCTACAACCCACCACAGCCTGATTTTGGAAGTGGGAGCCTGAAGGGTACAGACCCACCCACAGCCTGAACAGGAAGTGGGAGCCTGAAGCTACAGACCCACCCACAGCCTGAACAGGAAGTGGGAGCCTGAAGCTACAGACCCACCCACAGCCTGAACAGGAAGTGGGAGCCTGAAGCTACAGACCCACCCACAGCCCTGAAAGAAGTGGGACCGACTACAGACCCACCCCCAGCCTGAACACAAGGGGAGCCTGAAGCTACAAGACCCACCCACAGCCGAACAGAAGTGGGGCCTGAAGTAAGCCCCAAGCCTGAAAGGAAGTGGGAGCTGAAGTACAGACCACCCAGAGCCTGAACAGGAATGGGAGCCTGAAGCTATAGAACCGCCCAGAGCCTGAACAGGAAGTGGGAGCCTGAAGCTATAGAACCAACTACAGCCTGAAGCTGTAGAACCGCGCACAGCCTGAACAGAAAGTGGGAGCCTGAAGTTGTAGAACCGCCCACAGCCTGAACAGGAAGCGGGGGGACTGAAGCTGTAGAACGCCCACACCCTGAACAGGAAGCGGGAGACTGAAGCTATAGAACCGCCCACAGCCTGAACAGGAAGCGGGAGACTGAAGCTATAGAACCGCCCACAGCCTGAACAGGAAGCGGGAGCCTGAAGCTGTAGAACCGCCCACAGCCTGAACAGGAAGCGAGAGCCTGAAGCTATAAAACCGCCCACAGCCTGAACAGGAATCGGGACCCCTGAAGCTATAGACTCACCCACAGCCTGAAGCTGTAGAACCGCCCACAGCCTGAACAGGAAGCGGGAGCCTGAAGCCATAGAACCTGCCCAAAGGACCCTCCCAGCAGAACATTGCCCATCCCATTGCCTCAGCCATCTTTTCTTCTTCCCATGATGCCTCTGGCGATCCACTTAATGGGAAAAGTGGCCATCAGTCCAGGCTCCTCCTTCCAGTGCTTCAGCTCGGACGCCCACTGTAGGCACTGTTGGTGGTGAATGGGGGTCAGCATGGCCCCTCGGATCGGCTCCGGTCCCCACACACAGTTTGCTGCGGGGCCCTGGGTGTCCTGACTCCTTTCTATCAGGAGGTTCTATGAGAGCTCGGGGTGAGGAGCGCGGGAGGCGGGGGTGAGGAGCGCGGGAGGCGAGAGCCCGGGGTGAGGAGCGCGGGAGGCGAGAGCCCGGGGTGAGGAGCGGGGGTGGGAGCGCGGAAGGCGAGAGCGCGGGGTGAGGAGCGCGGATGGCGAGAGCGCGGGGTGAGGAGCGCGGGAGGCGAGAGCCCGGGTGAGACCCGCGGGAGGCGAGAGCCGGGGTGAGGAGCGCGGCAGGCGAGAGCGCGGGGTGAGGAGCGCGGGAGGCGAGAGCCGGGTGAGGAGCGCGGGAGGCAGAGCGGGTAGGAGCGCGGGAGGCGAGAGCCCGGGGTGAGGAGCGCGGGAGGCGAGAGCCCGGGGTGAGGAGCGCGGGAGGCGAGAGCCCGG
This sequence comes from Phyllomedusa bahiana, assembly GCA_025379985.1. NCBI lineage: Eukaryota > Metazoa > Chordata > Amphibia > Anura > Hylidae > Phyllomedusa > Phyllomedusa bahiana. The sequence goes on along the minus strand of JAODAL010076960.1, from coordinate 5,604 downwards.
GGGTGAGAAGCCCGGGAGGCGAGAGCGGGGTGAGGAGCGCGGAGGCGAGAGTCCGGGGTGAGTAGCGCGGGAGGCGAGAGTCCGGGGTGAGGAGCCCGGGAGGCGAGAGTCCGGGTGAGGAGCGCGGGAGGCGAGAGCCCGGGGTGAGGAGCGCGGGAGGCGAGAGTGCCGGGGTGAGGAGCGCGGGAGGAGAGAGCCCGGGGTGAGGAGGAGCGGGGCGAGAGCCGGGGTGAGGAGCGCGGTGATGGAGCGCGGGAGGCGAGAGCCCGGGGTGAGGAGCGCGGGAGGCGAGAGCGCGGGGTGAGGAGCGCGGGAGGAGAGAGCGCGGGGTGAGGAGAGCGGGGGCGAGAGCCCGGTGGTGAGGCGGAGCGAAGCGGGTGAGGAGCGCGGGAGGCGAGAGCCCGGGGTGAGGAGAGCGGGGGCGAGAGCCCGGGGTGAGGAGCGCGGGGTGAGGAGCGCGGGAGGCGAGAGTCCGGGGTGAGGAGCGCGGGAGGGGAGAGCCGGGAGGCGAGAGTCCGGGGTGAGGAGCGCGGGAGGCGAGAGCGCAGGGTGAGGAGCGCGGGAGGCGAGAGCCCGGGGTGAGGAGCGCGGGAGGCGAGAGCGCGGGAGAGGAGAGCGCGGGAGGCGAGAGTCCGGGTGAGGAGCGCGGGAGGCGAGAGCCCGGGTTGAGGAGCGCGGGGAGGCGAGAGCCCGGGGTGAGAGAACCGGGAGGCGAAGAGCCCGGGGTGAGAACCCGGGAGGCGAGAGCGCGGGGTGAGGAGCGCGGGAGGACGAGAGTCCGGGTGAGGAGCGCGGGGGCGAGAGTCCGGGGTGAGGAGCGCGGGAGGCGAGAGTCCCGGGGTGAGGAGCGCGGGAGGCGAGAGCGGGGGTGAGAGCGCGGGAGGCGAGAGTGCGGGGTTGAGGAGCGCGGAGGCGAGAGCCCCGGGGTGAGGACGCGGGAGGCGAGAGCCGGGGTGGGAGAGCGGGGGCGAGAGCCCGGGGTGAGGAGAGCGGGGGGCGAGATCCGGGGTGAGGAAGCGCGGGGGCGAGAGCCGGGGTGAGGGAGCGGGGGGCGAGAGCCCGGGGTGAGGAGAGCGGGGGGCAGAGCGCGGGAGCGAGAGCCCGGGTTGAGGAGCGCTGGGAGGCGAGAGCCGGGGTGAGGAGCGGGGAGGCGAGAGCCGGGGTGAGGAGCGTGGGAGGCGAGAGCCCGGGTGAGGAGAGCGGGGGCGAGAGCCCAGGGGTGAGGAGCGCGAGGGTGAGGAGCGCGGGAGGCGAGAGCCCGGGGTGCGGAGAGCGGGAGGGCGAGAGCGCGGGGTGAGGAGCGCGGGAGGCGAGAGTCCGGGGTGAGGAGCGCGGGAGGCGAGAGCGCGGGGTGAGGAGCGCGGAAGGCGAGAGCGCGGGGTGAGGAGCGCGGGAGGCGAGAGCGCGGGGTGAGGAGAGCGGGAGGCGAGAGCCCGGGGGAGAGCCCGGGAGGCGAAGAGCCGCGGGGTAGGAGCCCGGGGTGAGGAGCGCGGGAGGCGAGAGCCGGGTGAGGAGCGCGGGAGGCGAGAGCCCGGGTGAGGAGCGCGGGAGGCGAGAGCCCGGGGTGAGGAAGCGCGGGAGGCGAGAGCCCGGGGTGAGGAGCGCGGGAGGCGAGAGACCGGGGTGAGGAGCGCGGGAGGAGAGAGACCGGGGTGAGGAGCGCGGGAGGCGAGAGCCCGGGGTGAGGAGCGCGGGAGGCGAGAGCCCGGGGTGAGAAACCCGGGAGGCGAGAGCGCGGGAGGCAGAGGAGCCCGGGGTGCGGAGCCCGGGGTGAGGAGCGCGGGCGGCTCGAGCCGGGGGTGAGGAGCGCGGGAGGCGAGAGCCCGGGGTGAGGAGCGCGGGAGGCGAGAGCCCGGGGTGAGGAGCGTGGGAGGCGAGAGCCCGGGGTGAGGAGCGTGGGAGGAGAGAGCCCGGGGTGAGGAGAGCGGGGGCGAGAGCCCGGGGTGAGGAGCGCGGGAGGCGAGAGTCCGGGGTGAGGAGCGCGGGAGGCGAGAGTCCGGGTGAGGAGCGCGGGGGCGAGAGCCGGGGTGAGGAGCCGCGGAGGCGAGAGCGCGGGGTGAGGAGCGCGGGAGGCGAGAGCGCGGGGTGAGGAGCGCGGGAGGCGAGAGCCCGGGTTGAGGAGCGCGGGAGGCGAGAGCCCGGGGTGAGGAGAGCGGGGGGCGAGAGCCCGGGGTGAGGAGCGCGGGGGGCGAGAGCCCGGGGTGAGGAGCGCGGGAGGCGAGAGCCCGGGGTGAGAAACCCGGGAGGCGAGAGCGCGGGGTGAGGAGCGCGGGAGGCGAGAGTCCGGGGTGAGGAGCGCGGGAGGCGAGAGCCCGGGTGAGGAGCGCGGGGTGAGGAGCGCGGGAGGCGAGAGGCCCGGGGTGAGGAGCGCGGGAGGCGAGAGCCCGGGGTGGGAGCGCGGGAGGCGAGAGCCCGGGTGAGGAGCGCGGGAGGCGAGAGCCGGGGGTGAGGAGCGCGGGAGGCGAGAGCCCGGGGTGAGGAGCGCGGGAGGCGAGAGCCCGGGGTGAGGAGCGCGGGAGGCGAGAGCCCGGGGTGAGGAGCCCGGGGTGAGGAGCGCGGGAGGCGAGAGCCCGGGGTGAGGAGCGCGGGAGGCGAGAGCCCCGGGGTGAGGAGAGCGCGGAGGCGAGAGCCGGGGTGAGGAGCGCGGGAGGCGAGAGCCCGGGGAGGAGCGGGAGGCGAGAGCCGGGGTGAGGAGGCCCGGGTGTGAGAGCGCGGGAAGGCGAGAGCCGGGGTGAGGAGCGCGGGAGGCGAGAGCCCGGGGTGAGGAGCGCGGGAGGCGGAGAGACCCGGGGTGAGGAGCGCGGGAGGCGAGAGCCCGGGTGAGGAGCGCGGGAGGGCGGGAGCGCGGGGTGAGGACGGCGGGCGGCGAGAGCCCGGGGTGAGGAGCGCGGGAGGCGAGAGCCCGGGGTGAGGACCCGGGGGAGGAGACGGGGGCGAGAGCGCGGGGTGAGGAGCGCGGGAGGCGAGAGCGCGGGGTGAGGAGCGCGGGAGGCGAGAGCCCGGGGTGAGGAGCGCGGAGGCGAGAGCGCGGGGTGAGGAGCGCGGGAGGCGAGAGCCCGGGGTGAGGAGCGCGGTAGGCGAGAGCGCGGGGTGAGGAGCGCGGGAGGCGAGAGCCCGGGGTGAGGAGCGCGGGAGGCGAGAGCGCGGGGTGAGGAGCGCGGGAAGGCGAGACGCCGGGGTGAGGAGCGCGGGAGGCGAGAGCCCGGGGTGAGGAGCGCTGGAGGCGAGAGCGCGGGGTCAGCAGCTCCTCACACAATGACCCCGGCAGGTGAGAGCCGGCACAGGTGAGAACTCCCCACCCCCCATGTGACCGCCGCAATGAGGAAGTGAGACACAGAACAAGGAACTGCAGGACCAGACCAGAGGAGAGACAGCCGGCGAGAGAGACAGCCGGACAGAGGAGAGACAGCCGGCGAGAGGAGAGACAGCCGGCGAGAGGAGAGACAGCCGGCGAGAGGAGAGACAGAGGAGAGACAGCCGGTGAGAGAGACAGAGGAGAGACAGCCGGCGAGAGGAGAAACAGAGGAGAGACAGCCGGCGAGAGGAGAAACAGAGGAGAGACAGCCGGCGAGAGGAGAAACAGAGGAGAGACAGCCGGCGAGAGGAGAAACAGAGGAGAGACAGCCGGCGAGAGGAGAAACAGAGGAGAGACAGCCAGCAAGAGGAGAGACAGCCGGACAGAGGAGAGACAGCAGGAGAGAGTAGAGACAGAGGAGAGACAGCCGGACAGAGGAGAGACAGCAGGAGAGACAGCCGGACAGAGGAGAGACAGCCGGTCAGAGAGACAGAGGATAGACAGCCGGCGAGAGAGGAGCCAGAGGAGAGACAGCCGGCCAGAGGAGAGACAGCAGGAGAGAGGAGAGACAGAGGAGAGACAGCCGGCGAGAGAGCAGCCAGAGGAGAGACAGCCGGACAGAGGAGAGACAGCCGGACAGAGGAGAGACAGAGGAGAGACAGCCGGCGAGAGAGACAGAGGAGAGACAGCCGGCGAGAGGAGAAACAGCGGAGAGACAGCCGGCGAGAGGAGAAACAGAGGAGAGACAGCCGGCGAGAGGAGAAACAGAGGAGAGACAGCCAGCAAGAGGAGAAACAGAGGAGAGACAGCCGGCGAGAGGAGAAACAGAGGAGAGAAAGCCAGAAAGAGGAGAGACAGCCGGACAGAGGAGAGACAGCAGGAGAGAGTAGAGACAGAGGAGAGACAGCCGGACAGAGGAGAGACAGCAGGAGAGACAGCCGGACAGAGGAGAGACAGCCGGTGAGAGAGACAGAGGATAGACAGCCGGCGAGAGAGACAGAGGATAGACAGCCGGCGAGAGAGGAGCCAGAGGAGAGACAGCCGGCCAGAGGAGAGACAGCAGGAGAGAGGAGAGACAGAGGAGAGACAGCCGGCGAGAGGAGAGACAGCAGGAGAGACAGCGGGCAAGAGGAGAGACAGCAGGAGAGAGAGACAGAGGATAGACAGCCGGCAAGAGAGGAGACAGAGGAGAGACAGCCGGCGAGAGGAGAGACAGCAGGAGAGACAGCCGGCGAGAGGAACAGAGGATAGAGAGAGATCAGACACAAGGACCAACAGACCCAGGGCCAGAGGTAAGTGCACGGCCGGACGGCTGAGACCCCCGAGACCCCCAGGGAGCGCAGCCGTTACTCTGTCACATCCAGAAGTCATGATAGAGGGAAACGGCCCCAGACACCGAATCCAGGGAAATATCTCATGTGTCCTGAGAGACGGCTCCTGCACCCCGGCCCAGCGAGACGGTTCTGACTCCAGCACCAGATACTGACCCCGGCCCAGCGAGACGGTTCTGACTCCAGCACCAGATACTGACCCCGGCCCAGCGAGACGGTTCTGACTCCAGCACCAGATACTGACCCCGGCCCAGTGAGACGGTTCTGACTCCAGCACCAGATACTGACCCCGGCCCAGCGAGATGGTTCTGACTCCAGCACCAGATACTGACCCCGGCCCAGCGAGACGGTTCTGACTCCAGCACCAGATACTGACCCCGGCCCAGCGAGACGGTTCTGACTCCAGCACCAGGTACAAGATACTGACCCCGGCCCAGTGAGATGGTTCTGACTCCAGCACCAGATACTGACCCCGGCCCAGCGAGACGGTTCTGACTCCAGCACCAGATACTGACCCCGGCCCAGTGAGATGGTTCTGACTCCAGCACCAGATACTGACCCCGGCCCAGTGAGACGGTTCTGACTCCAGCACCAGATACTGACCCCGGCCCAGTGAGATGGTTCTGACTCCAGCACCAGGTACTGACCCCGGCCCAGTGAGATGGTTCTGACTCCAGCACCAGATACTGACCCCGGCCCAGTGAGACGGTTCTGACTCCAGCACCAGGTACTGATCCCGGCCCAGTGAGATGGTTCTGACTCCAGCACCAGATACTGACCGCGGCCCAGAGAGATGGTTCTGACTCCAGCACCAGATACTGACCCCGGCCCAGCGAGACGGTTCTGACTCCAGCACCTGATACTGATCCCGGCCCAGAGAGATGGTTCTGACTCCAGCACCAGATACTGACCCCGGCCCAGTGAGACGGTTCTGACTCCAGCACCAGGTACTGACCCCGGCCAGTGAAAACGGTTCTG
>JAODAL010076959.1:0-13440 GCA_025379985.1 Phyllomedusa bahiana | reverse complement strand
TTTTTATCTTTTGTTTTTGGGGCGTAAAAAACACGCAATTGAAAACACGTTTAAAAACTTAAAGTTTTTTTGGGGGCCCCCAATTTTTTGGGGGCGAAATTTTACATCCAGGGGTTAAAAAGGTTGTTTTGTGGGTGCTGCCCCCAAAAAACCCGGCATTTTCAACCCCAAAATATAAAAATTTTTTCCTTTTACCCCTAATTCACAAGGAAAGGTTAATTAAAATTTTTATCTCTTGTTTGTGTGGGTAGAAAAAAAGCAATTGTAACACCCCCCCCCCCCTACAAAGCTACAGTTTGGGGTTTGAAATTTTTTTGCGAAATTTACATCCGGGGTTAATTAAAGCATTGTTTTGTTTGGGGGGTGCCCCCCCAAGAAACCGTCATTTTCAAGGGAAAAATTTTTTAATAAATTTTTTTCCTGTGGGCATAATTCCCCAAGCGAAGGTTAATTACAATTTTATTTTGTTTGTGGGGGAGAAAAAACCAATTGTAAAAACGCAACAAAGCTACTAGTTTTGTTTTTGCTAAAATTTTTTGCGAAAATTTACATCGGGGGTTAATTAAGCGTTGTTTTCGGGGTGTCTGCCCCAAAAGAAACCGTAAATTTTCAACGCCAAAATATAATTTTTTTCCCTGTAGTAAAATTTTCACAAGCGAAGGTTAATTAAAATTTTTATTCTTTGTTGTGGGGGGGGCTTTAAAAACACGAAATTTGGGTAACACGCAAACAAAGCAAATATTTTGGGGTTTCTAAATTTTTTTTGCGCAATTTAAAATCCGGGGGTTTAAATTTAAAAGGGTTTTTTGCGTTGACTAAGTAAAAAAAACTTTTTTTTTTCACCGCCACGAAAAAATTTCTGAAAGGCATAATTCATACCCAAAGGGTTTTAATTAACCCTTTTTGGGTGCTTTTATTTTCAAAAAATTTACAGGGGATTTTTTAAACGGCACATACAATCAATTTTTTTTCCTCCCCCTTTGGGGAAAGCGCAATTTTTTACCCAAAGGGGTTACCCAAAGTTTTCTTAGTGGGTTCTTTTTGGGGGAAAAATTTACAGGGTTTTAAAAATTTACAAATACAGTTATCTTCATCAAACAGTGCCCTGTTAAAATTTTAGAACAAACTTATGTCGACGAGAGGTGGCAGGCTCTTTACCTGTGGTGGCAGAGGAAAAAACCTTTTCCGGGTCCAAGTCGAAGAACAGAAAAGGGGGACCCCAGCAGGGGTCCACTCGGTGAGGCCACAACGCCCCCTGTCATCAAAGGGCCGTGTGTTTTTCCCAGGGTTTTCTTGATTGGTTGCTGGTTTTCCACTTCCTCCCGATAAAACTGAAAAAACCCAGCCAAATTCGGGGGGGAACGTCAAACAAAAACCCAATTTTGGCAGGGCCCCGGGAGCAGGTCAGGGGCCCTCACCTGCCCTAAACCCCGCCTCGCCCCCATCCGGTTCCCTCGCCAGAGATCAAACTATTGGTTTTGGTTTCAGGGGTCCCCTTTACAGCGAGGGGCCCAATTTTGGGGAGGGCATTTCACAGCTATTTTGGCAGCGAAAAAAAGGGGGGGGCCCCAATTATCCCTACATCTGGCAGTAGGGGGGCCCAAAGTATAGTGTTGAGATGGCATGGGAGGTCATGTTGTGAGCGGTCACCCTCGCATACCAAGACCAGTGTGAGTAGGTTGAGCGATTTTATCGACAAAGTTGAAATCGGAAAGGTTTTTTTGGTATAAAATTTCAGAATGCAAATTTAAAGGGTTTAAAATCTGAGCATCATTAAAAAGTCGGCCTTTTTGGGCCCTTTCCCTGTAATTTTGGCGGCAGAAACAGTTTACAAAATAGAGCAGGGTGGGATGGTGTGCGAGTATGACAGGGAGTGTAGGGTTGCGATTGGTGGAAAAATCACATGACCTTTTTTACATAGAAAAGGTTTCCTGTTTAAACCTCAGTGTCTTCAGGGTCTCATAGGGATAGGACCTGCGCTCTCCCTGTGGCCAAACAGCTCGCAAAATTCGTTATTTCTAAAGAGAAACCTTACTATTAGCTGTGTCCTTCCAAATTTTATTTAGATTAGAGTTTTGAAATTTTATGTAGTTAGCTAGGAATTTTAAAGCGATCTACCCTGTAAATTCACCGGGGGGAGGGGGGGGGCCCGGGGCAAACACAGACAACTCATCTAAAAAGAACACGGATAAATTCCCCCAAGATAGTGGCATTGTAGTGGAAATCTTTATTTTAACATTTGCTTTTGAAATATTTCCTGGTATTGGGCAGCCTGAACTTATTTGGATAACATCTTTCTAGTAATGAGGGCTCTTTGTTAGCTCAAAAACTCCCTTTTTTTCAGTATACTTTCAGATAGGTGTTTTATTTTCAAAATTTTAGCCTTCACTGTGATGTTGATTTCCCCTTGCAGTTAAATTACAAAACGAAATTTTTAGTCAGACAGATGTTTTGCCAAAAAAAAACCCTGATCTACAAAAAATCACAGTTACTGTTTTTTTACTTTGCGCACCCAGCATTGTTCATTGAGCAGCTCTACGAAATCTTAAAAAGCAAATTTTTTTAATTTCCCCCAGGGGAATTAAAGGTGCAAAAAATACCGTTTTATATCAAAAAATAACAGTTTTGTGTTTTTTTGATTTTTGCGCCCCCATTTTTTATTGAGCAGATCTAGTAAAAACTTAAACAGCAATTCTTATTCACCACGTTGAATTGAAAGGTGAAAAAAATACCCTTTATTATACCAAAAAAATAACAGTTACGTGTTTTTTTGAATTTTCAACCCGCATTGTTTTTTTGACGCAGCATCCACGTAAAATTTAAAAAAGCAATTCTTTTTAGTCACCCCAGTGAATTTAAAGGTGCAAAAAAAAGTTTATTTATCAAAACAAACAGTTAGTGTTTTTTGCTTTTTTCACACCCCATTTTTATTACGCAGCATTACGTAAATCTAAAAAGCAATTTATATTTACACAGGTGAATTGAAAGGTGCAAAAAAAATCGTTTATTATCCAAAACTAACAGTTAGTGTTTTTTTACTTTTGCACACCCGCTTGTTTTTTGACGCAGCCTTCCCTAAACTTAAAACAAATTCTATTTCACCCAGGGGAATTTAAAGGGGCAAAAAATACCCTTTTTTTAAACCAAAACTAACAGTTACGTGTTTTTTGACTTTTGAACCAGCTTGTTCATTTAGCAGCATCCAGTAAACTTAAAACAGCAATTCTATAGTCACCACTCACCACAGGTGAATTGAAAGGTGCAAAAATACCGTGTATTATACAAAAATAACAAACAGACATAAAAAGCTCCCCTTTTTCCCGGAAATTTTAATCTGGGGGTCAGACAGGTTTAATGGTATACTCGGTAAAAGGACAGGTAAGTCATGTCCATGAAACTAAAAAAGGTGGTTGAAAGATCCTTTTTGGGGGCCTTTTTAATCTGGGGGTCATGCAGGTTTGGGGCTCATGTGGTAGGACAGTGATAATTTTAAGTCCTTCAAATAACTGATGGTTCAAATATACTGCCTTCTGGACTTTTTAATTTGTGGGTGATGCAGGTTTAAGGGTAGGCTGTGGTACAAGACAGGGGTAGTGAATGGTCTGTGACTTTTTTTTCTGTGACTTTTTTTTTTTTTTTTTTTTTTTTTTTTTTTTTTTTTTTTTTTTTTTTTTTTTAAAACCTAAGTGTGTTTGCCTAAGATGTACCCACGTACCTTTTTAAATGTTTGATTTTAATTTCAGTTCTCCAGCCTTGTTTGGGTGAAAATAATGAAGGTTTTGTTGCTCTCCCTTTTGACATTAATGGTAATCGCCCCTTTTAAAATTCGATGCTCACTATCAAAAAACCCTTTAAATCGATAGCGCGGGCTATCGACATCGCCGATTCGATAGCCAACGCAATCGCCCCCCCACTAGTGATGAGGACAGCATTACGATTTTAAACACAAATTTGATGGGTGATGTAGCCAAACCCCACTTGGGAGCCGGGTGGGGGCAAGGGCTTTTATCATCGTCAGGGAAAGGGGGCATCACTTGCGCGTCAGGCAGCAGCGCAGCCAGCAAATGGGTCTTGTGGGCCCTGAGTAGCAGGATAGAAACATGTGGGTCGGGACCCAAACGTCCACCGGGGTTTTAAAAAAAACCCCCTTCGCGGGTTTCCCAAAAAAGTAGCGGGGGAAGGGGAACAGCGAGGCCGGCGGGGTAAACAATCATTTTGGGGGGTTTGGCCCGGGAAAATCCAAAACCCGGTGTGGGGTTCTTTGCTTTAAAACCCCGGGGGGGGCCGAATATGGGTTTTATGAAATCTGTAAGCAGAAAGTGAAGCGTGGGCAGGGAGCTAACGTTTGGGAAACGGGGCCCCGCGGGCCCAAAAAATGCAGCTTCCCCCACCCGGGGGTGGGAGAAACGTGGCTCGTTTTGGGGGTCCCCTCCTGCCGCCACAGGGAAACAAACAAACAGCAGCAGCCCAGGGCACGGGATGCCATTGCACCATCAAGGCCCCCACCACCTCTGCAGAAAGGGGGTGTTTCCCCTTTGACATCAACTCCCCCGGGCCAAAATGTTCCCCCCTCCTCGCTACTCATGGCGCCAGCAGTCGTTCAGCGAGGCGAATTTCAAAAAAGGCAAAGTATGGCCCTCCAAAACCCTCCCAAGGTGCGCAGCTGACCGTGGGTTTCCCCGTCCAAGTTGTTGGGACTGCCCGTCCCCCCTTTTTCCCAAATTTTTGGACTCTGCACCATTCAAGGAAATAATGGCTTGTTGGGCCAGCCGAGATGGAGAGTTCCATGGGCCCTAAAATTTTTTTTCCAAAAAGGCAGTACCAGCACTTTTTTAAAATATGTCGAAAAAGAAGGGGGGGCCCGCCTTGAGCTTATCGGGTTTGGGGTTTCCCAAAGGGGCCCGGGAGCCCTGGGGCGCTGGAGCTGTAAAATAAAGGTCGGGCCAGTACATGTCCTTTTCGCCCCAATGGGTGAATTTTGCTTTGGCCCCCGTCACCAACAAATTGGACAGGGAAAGCCCCTTTCTCCCCACTTGTCAAAATGTGCCCTGCGAAAAAGTTGCCTCCTCCTCCTCCACCACCACCACCATCCAGCCTCCACAAGTACTGCTCCATCATACCAAAATGTGTAGGCACAGCGGTGTCACGCAGTTTCTACACCTGGCTTGCCTCGGCGAACGAAGTCACACAGGGGAGGAACTGCTCCCGCTCATGCAGCAAGAAATCGATGTGTGGCTTTCTCCGCGCCAACTGCAAATCGGAACCATGTGACGGACAATGGGGGGAACATGGTGTTCGCGCTGCACCGGGGAGGGATGGTCCATGCGCCCTGCATGGCGCACGTGTTCAATCTGGTTGTGAAAAGGTTCCTGAAGTCTTCCACCGATTTTCAGAAGATTCTTAAAATGGCCAGGAAACTGTCCCATGCACTTTATCCATTCGTACAAAGCTAGAACAACCCCCCTCGAGTTGCAGCAGCAGAACGGCCTGCCCCAACACACTCTGATATGCGATGTTTTCCCACCTGGAATTCCAGCCTGCACATGTGGACCGACTGTATGAACAGAGAAAGGCCATTAACGATTTTTTGATGATCCAGGCAGACAGAAGTACTCCCCTGTGTAACTTTGATGTCAGCCATGGCAGCTCATGGTGGACACCTGCCGTTTTTTGAGCCATTCAGGAGGCGACGTTATTTGTCAGTCGCCCAGGACTACGGAATGAAAAACGTCATTCCACTGCTTCATGTCCTGGAACAGATGCGAAAAATCTGTCGGGGCAGGGGACGGGAGACGTGGCGACTACATCTCGTGGCCACATGAGTCCGTGGGGACTAAAATGGAGGAGGGGGAGGAGGACATTGGAGCAGAACATTGTCTGGTGAAATGAGTGGATTTTCTACCCAGGTGACAAGAGAGGAGGAGCAGGAGCGCTGTAGGAGGTGGAGGAGATGAGGAAGACGAGGCAGATGACCCCCAAGCACCGTGCAGTATACAGGGAAATGGAGGCAGGGGGCCCCTCGGAGTCACTTGTGCCCGAAAGGCCCGCAGCATGCTTATTTGCCTGGGTATGACAGCCGATAGTCAGCATCCGGCAGAGGGATGACTTCTGGCTCTCCACCCTATTGGACCCTCGCTAACCGGTCCAAATGGGAGCCTTTTCCCAGCTATTGAGAGGGAGGAACAAACTCAAATACTATAGTAAATCCACCGTAATCAGTTGGCCCGATGCCTATGTTTGGCATCGTCCCTCCCTACATGTCTGACCCGGGGGTTTCCTCGCGCTCACGTACTAGACTGCGCGGCGTGCTGGCGAAGGTGTCAGGTAGGAGCATTACCAGCCTCATCAGCAGTAACCTAATCTGGAGTCACTGATAGCAGCTTCCTTCACCCCCTAGTTAGGAGGGTAGACGCCAGCATCAGCAGCAGCAGGACCTGGACCCTGTCCCTGAACCAACGAGGTGTTGCCACTTGGACAGCACTCTGCCACCCCCAGTTAGAAGATCCGCTGGACACTGGGCAGCCAAACTGGATGTGTGGCCGCAACTTGCGAGTTGCCAGTGGAGAAATCTGTCCCAGCCCGATCAGTAGTGTGGCATACAGAGCGGGTGTTCAGTGCGGCGGGGACCATCGATACCACAAGAGGAACCCGCTTTGTCAGGGAAATGTGGAACGACCTGACCTTTGTCTAGATGAAACAGGCTGCGTGATCGGCCAGGATTTCCACAACCAATGAACCAACCAATGCCTTAGAGCGTCAGACAACATCAGCCTGACGCCTCACCATAACTGTGAGAAAAAAAATGAAGTCTGGGATCAAACTAAAACCTGCCTCAGTCACTATTCTGATGCACCACCCGCCTGATGCCACATACATCTGCGACAGTTTCTCCATCTGCCACCAATCATCTTTACCAGGGATCTGTATTGCCAACCCACCTCCACACTCTGTCATTGTGCCACGTGTCTGACCTCATGCTGGCTGCTGTGGCTGCCTGCCGTGACTCCACAATGTCTCAGTCCCCACTCTGGGGCCTACTCCTGTTTTTGCCACCTCCAGAATGTCATTGTGCCCTGCCTGACCTCATGCTGCAGCCCTGTGCTGCTGCCGTGACCTCCACACTGTGTCTTGTCCCAACTCTGTGGCCTACTCCTGTTTTTGCCACCTCAAGAATGTCATCTGTGCAACTGTCGACCTCAAGCTGCTGCTGTGCTGCTGCCGTGACCTCCACACTGTATTATTGTGCCACTGTCTGACCTCCATCTGCTGCTGTGGCGCTGTCGTGACCTACACACTTGTGTCATTGTCCCACGCTGAGGCCTGCTCCTGTTTTTTGCACCCTTCCAGCAATTTCATCTTGTGCCACTGTCTGACCTCATGCTGCTGCGTGCTGCTGCTGTACCTCCACACTTTGTATTGTTCCACGTCTGACCATCATGCATGCTGCTGGGCTGATTCCGTGACCTCCACCCTGTGTCATTGTGCCACGTCTGACCCTCATGCTGCTGCTAGTGGTGCTGCTGCCGTGACCTCCACACTGTGTCATATGGCCCACTCTGGTGGCCTAGCTGCCTGGTTTTGCCACCTCCAGAATAACATTGTGCCACTGTCTGACCTCGTTCCGGCGGCTGTGCCTGCTGCCATGACCTCCACACTGTGTCATTGTGCCACTGTCTGACCTCATGCGCTGCTGTGGCTGCTGCCCGTGACCTACACACTGTATCATATGTCCAATAAACCACACTCTGTGGCCTACTACGTTTTTGTCACCGCCAAACATGGTATTGTGCCTCTGTCTACCTCGGGCTCTGCTCGTGCCTGCTGCCAGTGACCTACTCACTGTGTCATTGTCCCACCTCTGTGGCCTACTCCTGTTTTACTCACCTCCAGAATGTCATTGTGCCACTGCTGACCACTGCTGCTGCTGCCGGACCTACACACTGTTCATTGTGCCACTGTCTGACCTCATGCTGCTGCTGTGGCTGCTGCGTGGACCTCCACACTGTGTCATTGGCCACTGTCTGACCTCATGCTGCTTGCTGATGTGGCCTGCTGCTGTGACCTACACACTGTGTCCTTGTGCCACTGTCTGACCCTCATGCTTCTGCTGTGGCTGAGGCCGTGACCTACACACTCTGTCATTGTGCCACTGTCCTGACCTCATGCTGCTGCGGCCCGTCGTTACCCTCCACACTGTTCAATGAGCCACTCTGTGACCGAATCCTGTTTTTTTTTGCCACCTCCAGAATAACCATTGAGCACTGTCCTGACCTCATGCTGCTGTGGCTAGCCGCCGTCACCTCCACACTCTGTCACTAATGTTGCCACCCTGAGCTCTCAGCTTTGTTTTTTCCAGCATCCTCTGGCATGACTTTATCAGGTCAACATTCCCGCTTCAGTTTTTTGGTCAGTTTGGCCCTCTTAAGTGCCCAGGGAATATTAGAGTGATGCTATTTCTAAGAGCGGTGGCAGTCATGTGCGTGTCATACTAAAACACAACATTGTATGAAGACCAAACCAAGCTCCCCTCTGCATATTTAAAAGCAAGGCACACCGTTCTAACAGCACCCTGCCATGGCTCTGTGCAGCCTGGAAATAGCATTTTGTTAACGTGATTCGTCTGAAGTAATTCGGAACGAAGTTATTTTTTGCCGAGAAATTCGGCAAGTAACGAAACGAATTCGGGAAATTTCTCCCAACTCTACATATACACAATTTATAATACTCTTATTCAGTCCCTCGCATCTTTTTGCCCTCAAAGGCTCAGTTGTAACGCATATTGTTTTATACACTTTTGATAGTAAATTGCGCCTGTATCGTGGTTGAGAGCGCCATAATTAATCCATATAACATTTAAATACTCTTATTGCAGGCCGTATGTCCTGTTATGCTACCAAGACTCAGTTTTACGCATATATTTTATACAATTTTATAGAAATTAAACCTGTTCAGTTGGTGCGAAGGCCGCCATATTAATCCATATAACATTTAAATACTCTTATTGCAGTCCCGTATGTCTGTTTGCTGCAAAGGGCTCAGTGTAACGCATAGTGTTTTAAATACATATTTATATAAAATTGTGCCTGTAGTCAGTGGTGCGAAGGCTCGCCCCATATTAATCCACATAACATTTAAATACACTTAGTTGCAGTCGCGTCGTCGTTTGCCGCAAAGAGCTCAGTTTGTAAACCCATATTGTTCATACATATTTGATATAAAATTACCGCCTGTAGTCAGTGGTGCGAAGACCGCCATATTTAATCCATATAACATTAAATACTCGTATTGCAGTCCCCATGCATCTGTTTGGCGCACAGAGCTCATTGTACGCAAATTGTGTTCCTACATATTTCCTAGTAATTGCGCCTGTATCAGTGGGCCTAAGGCCGCCTTATTAATACATTAAAACATTTAAATACTCTTTTGCAGTCCGGCATCTTTGCGGCAAAGACTCAGAAGTAAGCATATGTTTTTATACATATATTATAGTACATTTGCCCTGTAGTCAGCGATGCAAGGCCGCCATAGTTAACCATTTAACATTGGAATACCTCATATTGCAGTCCGTGCGTCTGTTTTTGCCCGCAAAGAGCTCAGTTGTACACATATTGTTTTATACATAGGTTGATAGTACATTACACCTGTAATCAGTGGTGCGAAGGCTGCATAATAAATCATGTAACATTTATAATACCTTATTGCAGTCCCGTTCATCTGTTTGAGCAGAGAGCTCATTGTAATGCAAATTGTGTTCTACAAATTCCCTATTAAATTGCGCTGTAGTCTGTGTGGCGAAGGCCGCCTACTGAGCCGATCCATATAACATTTAAATACTCTTATTACAGTCCGTTGCGTCTGTTTGGTGCAGAGAGCTCAGATTATACGAATTGTTTTATACATATTTGAGAGTAAATTACCCTGTATCCAGTGTGCGAAGGCCGCCATATTAATCAATATAACATTTTAATACTCCTTATTGGCAGTCCGTGCATCTGTTAGCCGCAAAACTCAGTTGTATACGCATATTGTTTTAATACATATTTTTTTGTAAATTGCCGCTTAGTCAGTGTGCGAAGGCCGCCATATTAATCCATATAACACTTTAAATAAACTTATTACAGTCCGTGTGTCCTGTTTGCCGTCAAAGGTCTCAGTTGTAACGTACATATTTGTTTATATACATATTTTGATAGTAAATTCGGCTTTGTCAGTGGTGCGAAGGCCGCCATATTAATCCATATAACATTTAAATACAGCTTATTCTGTCCGTGCGTCCTGTTTGGCTCAGAGAGCTCAGCTGTACGCAAATTTGCGGTTATACAATTTGATATAAATTGCCCTGGTAGTCCATTGATGCGAAGCACCATAAAATCCATATAACATTTAAATACTCTTATTGCAGTCCGTGTTGTCTGTTTGCTGTATAGAACTCAGTTGTACGCAATTTTTTCTTTTATACATAATTTTTATAGTAAATTCTGCCTGTGTCCAGTGTGGCGAAGGCACGCCATATTAATCCATATGAACATTTAAAAATTACACTTATTGCAGTCCATGCAATCCTGTTTGGAGCGCAATAGAGCCATTTGTACCAAATTGTGTTTTACATATTTCCTAGTAAATTGCGCCTATAGTCAGTGACGCGACGGACGCCATATTAATCCATATAACATTTAAATACTTTTATTGCAGCCCTGTTTCTGTTTGCCTGCAAAGAGCTCAGTTGTAAACGCATAATTGTTTTATACATATTTTATAGTAAAATTCCTGCGTGTTGTCATGTTGCGAAGGCCGCCATATTAATCCATATTAACATCTTAAATACTCTTATTGCAGTCCGTAGCGTCCTGTTTGCCGCAAAAGACTCATTTGTAACGCATATTGTGTTATCCATATTTGATATAAATTGCGCCTGTAAACAGTGGTGCAAGGCCGCCATATAATCCATAAAACATTAAAATACTCTTATAGCAGTCCGTGCATCTTTTGGCGCAGAGGATCTCAGTTGTTCACATATGTGTTAAACATATTTCCGATAAAATTGATTGCGCCTGTAGTCAGTGGTGCGAAGGCCGCCATATTAATACATAAAACATTTAAATACTCTTATTGCAGTCCGTAAATCAAATTGTTTAAGCTATTCTCATTGGTCGGCATAAACCAGCCAATCAGAATAGGAGCGACAATGTCCCATTATAACCTATGGAGGAGAATTGACCAATCAGAATAGGAGCGACAGTGTCCCATTATATCCTATGGAGAAAAATTAACCAATCATATTCAAAGGCAGGACAGTTCAAAATACAGTAAAAATGCAGAAACGAGCTGATCGGTTGAAGCGGCGGGGCTCATCCAGCTTAGCATAGACTATAATGGGAGAAGTAGCTCGCGCTCTGATTGGCTGGGATAGCCAAGCCCCCGCTAGCTCAGCCAATCAGCTGTTTTCTGTCTTTTTACTGTATTTTGAACTGTCCCGCCTTTGATTTTGGTTGGTCCAAACTTCTCCATAGGATATAATGGGACTTTGTCGCTCCTATTCTGATTGGTCAATAGTTCTCCATAGGTTTTTAATGGGTCTCTGTCGCTCCTATATCTGATTGGCTGAGCTAGCCAAGTCCCCGCTGGGCTTAACCAATCAGCTCTTTTCAGCATTTTTACTGTATTTTGAACTGTCCCCCTTTGGGATTCTGAATGGTCTAAACTTCTCCATGGGCTAGAAGGGGTCTCTTCGTCTATTCTGATTGGCTGACTACCCAAGTCCCCGTTAGCTTAACTGCAAAGGGCCCCAAAATTTTAATCCAATAACATTTAAATACTTTTATTGCAGTCCGTGCTCGGGTTTGGCCAAAAGGGGCCTAAATTTACCAAATTTTTTTTCCCATTTTTGATAGTAAATCCCTTTTTATCAGGGGGCAAAGGGCCCCCATTTTAAAACCATAAAAATTTTTAAAATATTCTTATTGCATTTCCGTGCCCCCCCTTTGGCGCAGAGACTAAATTTGTCCCAAAATTGTGTTTACAAATTTTTAGTAAATTGCGCCTTAGTCAGGTGCGAAGGCGCCAAAATTAATCCAAAAAAATTTTAAATACTCTTATTGCATTTCCGTGGTCTTTTTGGGCGCAAAAAAGCTCAGTTGTAAACGAAAATTTGTTTTTTAACAAAATTTTATAAAAAATTTTCGCCTGAAAGCCCCGTGGTGCAAAAGGGCCCGCCATAAAAATCCAAATAACATTTAAATACCCCTTATTGCATCCTGCCCCGGGTTTGCGCAAAGAGCTCTTTGTACGCAAATTGTTTTTTTAATATTTTATAAAAAATCGCCTGTGTCAGGGGTGCGAAGGCCCCCTTTTTTAATCCTTATAACTTTTTAAAACTTTTTGAAATTTCCTTTTTCCCTTTTGGGCGCAAAGGCCAGTTGTACGCAAATTTTTTTAAAACCCAAAAATTTTATAATTAAATTCCCTGTAGGTCAGTGGTAAAAAGGGCCGCCATATTAATCCTTTTTAACATTTAAATACTTTATTACATCCGGGGCGTCTTTTGGCCGAGAGTTAAATTGTCCCGAAAAATTTTGTTATACATATTTTTTTAAAAAATTTGTCCTTTTAGCCCTGTGCGAAGGCCCCCCCAAAAAATTAATCCAAATAACATTTAAATACTCTTATTGCAGCCCCGGGGCCCCGGTTTGGGGGCAGAGAGACATTTGTCCCAAAATTTTGGGTTTTTAAAACATTTTTTAAAAAAAAATTTGCCTTTTGTCCGTGGTGCAAAGGGCCGCCAAAATTAACCAAATAACTTTTAAAACCCCTTATGCAGTCCTTTTGGTCTGTTTGGCCCAAGAGCTCATTTGTACCCAAAGGGGTTTTAATACATATTTTTAGTAAATTCGCCGTAGTCAGTGGTGGAAGGCCCCCCATTTTAAAAACCCATAAAAAATTTTAAAATTTTTAAATTGCTTTCCGTCCCTCTTTTGCCAAAAAGAGCTCAGTTGTACGCAAATTTTTTTTTTAAAAAATTTTTATAGTAAATTGCGCCTGGCAGTGGGGGCGAAGGCCGCCTTTTTAATCCAAAAACTTTAAATCCCTTTTTTTCAGTCCGGGTCTTTTGGCGCAGAGAGTTATTTTACGAAAATTGTTTTAAAAATTTTTTTTTTATAAAAAAATTGCGCCGAGCCCTGGTGCGAAGCCGCCATATTAACCCCTTAAACCCATTTAAATACTCTTTTTTCAGCCCGTGCTTTTTTTTTGGGCCCGCAGAGAGCTCAGTTGAAACCAAATTGTGTTTTTAAATTTTAAAAAGGAAAAAACCCAAGGGAAGAAATTAAAAAAAAAAACCCCAAATTGAGGAGGGGGAAAAGAGGAGCAAGTTGAAAAAGGGAAAAAGAAAAAAGAAAGGGGAAAACCGAAAACCAAAATTTTTTCCCCCTTTTTTGTGTGCGC
>JAODAL010076958.1:0-13440 GCA_025379985.1 Phyllomedusa bahiana | reverse complement strand
CCCTGGTGGGATGGTGATGTCACTTCCTACTTTGTCATAGCAGCAGCACAGAACCTTGTTTTTCTTCCTTGCTTACAAACTTTAACTCTTTAAAATTTTGTAGCCTCCTTCCCTGTTAAAACCCCTCTATTACCAATGTCCATCTAACAGGCTCAGCTTGGAATAGCAGAGCTAAAATGTCAGTCACTACTTAAAATCACTCACAGCCTAAACAGGGAGCAAGAGTCTAAAGATGGCTGTGAAGAATAGGCTCCGTGAAACAGCCAGATGGGAAAACCCCTTTAATTCCCATAATCCTTTGACATATTTTTATAGATCTGGAATTTTAGCCACAAAACAAATTAAATTAAATTAAATTCCAGTTAGCAGTAATAATTCGGTTCCTTGTTTACAAGTGACGGGTCCACCAATTCCATCTATAATTGGACTAGTTAAAGGGTGCTGCTAAAGTTGTGTTTTTTATAATTTGGTGGAGCAGTCTGTGTCTGACATTTTTTTCTCAAGATTCCAGTTGCAGCTGCAGTACCACTTAAGAGAGAAGACAAGGCTAAGGATGAAAAGAATGTCAACAGTGTTGGAGGAACTGCTGAGAAGGGCATGAAATTAGACAGAGATATTTGTGAAATTAACAAAAACTACAGTGACTGCAGTTACTAATTGGTAGTAGATATGAATAATTTCCAACACTGTCCTTGGTAGATGTTTTACATATTTCCTTTATGTGTATTTTGAATAGACTGCATAGGAAATAAACAGGAATTATTTTCCTTTAACCAAATCTTGTATTAAATCCATGGTTTACAAAGCAGACAGACGTCACTTGTGTTTTTATAATTGTGCAATGAATGAAAGTCAAGGTTGGAAATAAATGGATTCGAGGTAGGTATACAATGTTCTTGTTTCTTTATTAAATCTAGTTAGGAAAGAGTCCAGCACTGAATTTAAAATGATTGATATCTAAATGGGACGGCACTGTGTGGTCTTTTAAATTGCCCATAAAAGGATATATTATTAAAAGACATCTGGCAAAGCAAATTATTCACAGTAAAAGCTGCTTTTCTGCAAATAAATTCATTTATTGCTAATGTCCATGAAACCTGAAATGTTATTTGGTGGTTGATAATCAAGTTTATTAAGTTGTATTGTAAGGGCTAAAGAATCCAACAAATGTTTCTGTGAATTTTTTTTCTGAGATTCATAAATTAAAACAGTAACAAGAATTTAGAAAACAAGTGGGGTCATAAATGTTTTGATCCAAGAAAACAAATAATAGGAAAAACAGCTATGTTCAAAATAGAACAAGCAATGTCCTATTGTGATAAAGATATACTTTAGAATTTTAAGTGAAGCCATTAAAAGCTTTACAACAGATTGAAAGTTTTATTAATTTATTGGTCTACAAAATGATGGGTATCCATACTGTATGACCTCTGGTTGCTTCACAATGCAAAAGTTCTATATGGAGTACTTTGCCTTATGGTTCCATGATGTATGCGTTCTAGTGGATGATCACATGGGCACAGAAACTTGCCCAAGCAAAAAAGGGAGCTCGGCTGTGACTAACTTTAACAAGACCAAAAAAACCTCTGCTCTCAGCTATTTAGCAAATGTGATAGTCAATAGTGACCACATTATTTTAGGTTCTTAAAAAAGGCAGAGAAAGTCATTTGTCAGCCCAACAGTACCCTGTGAGAAAATTGTAAAGTACCAATGGGGCCCGACAAAGGCTCTTGGATCTGCTATTGGCATATGCTAAGTATTCCAAAGCATTATACCAGTGATAACTGATGGTAACTTGAAGTTCCTTAATTAAAAAAAAAGTATGACTATTTTGTATTGTCACGTGCGTAATGAACTTGCCTATAAATCTGTCATGTTATTTAACCGGCATGATGATCGGTGTAAAAGAAACCAACAAAAAACAGTCACACAATTGCAATTTTCTTTCATCCCACAGCACATAAAATGGAATAAAAAGCGATCAAAAAGTCATATAAACAGCAAAGTTGTACCAATAAAAACGTCACTTCATCCTGCAATAAAAAAGCCCTTACAACTCTGTATACACAAAAATAATAAAGTTATGGCTATCAGAAAATAGTGATGCATAAATATTGTTTTACACAGCAAAATACTTTTTTTTTTTAAAAGTGCTTCAACATTCGAAAAAACTATATAAATTTGTATCGCTGTAACCGTATCAACCCGCATAGTAAAACTAACATGTCATGTCTACTGCACTGTGAGCGTTGTTAAAAATAAAAATATAGGACACAACTAGAATTGCAGTATTTTCTTCACCCTGCATTTCAAAAAACACATTTAAAAGCAATCAAAAATCTCATCCCTTCAAAAATGATACCAATAAAAATGTCAACTCATCCTGCAAAAAACAAGCCCATATACAGCTCTGTACACAGAAAAGTAAAAAAAAGTTATGGCTCTCAGACTATGGCGATGCAAAAACAGGTTTTCCTTTTTGAATAAAAGTGTTTTTATTGTGTAAAAGCAGTAAAACATAAAAAATATACAAATTGGGTATCACTGTAATCGTAACGACCTGCTGAGTAAAGCTTGCATGTGTGACTGCTGTAAAATATCAAAAACACTATCAGGATTGCTCTATTTTATTCATCCCGCCTCCCAAAAACCTTGATAAAAAAGGGAAAATCAAGGCTTTCATTTGAACCCCAAAAAAGGGGTATCAAATAAAACAGCAAAACTCATTTTTGGGGGAAATTTGCTTAACAAGTTCTGAAGTGCTTTTTTCATGATTCCTGTTCAGCTAAAACTGACTATTGTTGAAAAAATAATACATTTTTAGTTTTCACAGCCTAACGCCTAACAAATTTGTGAAAAACCTGTGAGTTAAATATCCTTCCCTACAAGGCATTTTGTTTCCCAAATATGGGGAAAATTTTTAAAAGGGTTTTTTTTTAACGGGTCGCAAGCTTGTAATGGCACCTAATGAAAATCGTACTGAAAATGAGTAGTGTTGAGCGATTAATTGGTTTATCGACATCGGCAAAAGCCCATGTATCGCCCAACCACGAAAAGGGTTTTTTGATATGAGCAGTCATTATGAGCTTGACCTTTAAAGTCTATGGGAGAGCAACAACACCTTCTTTTCTTAAACCCAAACGGGGCTTGAAAAGCGGAAATTTAAAAAACAGCCACAACAGTAAAATTTGGATACCTGTTTACATTTTTAAGGCAAAACCACTTTGGGGGCTATAAAACCCCACAGAAAAAAAGTCACAAACCCACCCATTAAACACCCCCCCCACTATCCCTGTATTGAAACCCACAGCAGGGACCCTTAAACCTGCATCACCCACAAATTAAAAATTCCAGAAGGCAGAAATGAAAATAAACCCATCTTTTAAAACTTGAACTGGACATTGAATATCCCGTCCGGGAAACCGCAGCATGAGCCCCAAACCTCCCCATGACCCCCACATTTAAAAAGTCCCGGGAAAAAGGAAAGTCTTTCCCACCATTTTAGTTTCATTTGGAAAAATTTGCCCTAACCTTCCCCCCCACACATGAGCCCCAAACCTGCAGGCCCCCCACTTTAAAAAAGTGCGGGAAAAAGGAGTCTTTAAACCCACCATTTTAGTTTCACGGGAAATTTTGACATACCCCCCTGGGCCCCCAACTTTACCCCCCCAAACCCTTTCAAAAACCCCCCCGATTTAAAAAGTGCCGGAAAAAGGATCTTTAAACCCACCTTTTTATTTTCATGGACATTGACTTTTTACCTGCCCCGGGGCCATAGCATGAAGCCCCAAACCTGCATGACCCCCACTTTTAAAAAAAGTGCCGGGAAAAAGGGAGCTTTCAACCCACCATTTATTTTCACTGGACATTTAACAAATACCTCCCCCTGGGCCAAAGCATGAGCCCCAAACCTGCAAAACCCCCCCCAAAATTTAAAAAGTGCCCAAAAAAAGGATTCTTTAAAACCACCTTTTTATTTCCCCTGGACTTTGACTATACCTTCCGGGGGCCACAAAATGACCCCCAAAAACCGCATGACCCCCACATTTAAAAAGTCCCGGAAAAAGGAGTCTTTCAACCACCATTTTTTATTTTCACTGGACATTGACTATACCTGCCCCGGGCCACAGCATGACCCGGGGCCGGTTTTAAAAAGGTGGGTGCGGTGAGAGCCCAGCTGGGTCCGTCATCAAATTAACCCCGCGGGAAAAAAATCCCCTTTAACCCCAAAAAACGAAAACTTCGTGCTGAAGCAATGCGGAAGGGGAAGTGGGAGAACTCCAGCCTTCCCCTTACCACCAATACCGGGTTTAGCGCTTTCCCCCCCGAATATTTTGGGACCAATTGAGTTTCCTTGGAAATCCTGGGGGTTTAAACCCGCTCCTTTTTAAAACCCAGGTCCCCTTTAAATTTTTGGGCTTTCTTTTTCTCTTTTTACTCAACGTGCGGGGGGGAAAGGGGTCTCGTACTTTGTTCTCTGTCGTGCCCCCAACCCCAATGCCCTTTCTGAAAAACCTAAAAACGGGTCAAGTTTTCCTGTACCCCCCTTCTTAAAAACCCGAAAATTTTTTTTTAACAGCTTTTTTTGTACATGCAAGTTTTTTTGAAATTTTTAATTCTAAAAAACCCAAAATTTTTTAAAATCGGAGGGAAACCCCCAAACCATTCTTTGTTTCCCCTTTTTTTAATTGAAATTAAAAAGGGTTTGTCTCAATAAAGGGATTGATAGCTATTTTTAAAGATTTTGCAAAAACAACCCTTTTTCCCAATAGGTTCCATTAACAGTGTCCTACCTATTCCTGTTTCTGACAGCACCATCCCCCCCTTTGACCACTCTTAAACCTTTGTGAAAACAAAGTCTATTAGAAACAAAATTTTTTAGAATGGGACCTGTAGAAATAGCGCATGCCCAACCAGCAAAATCCTCCAAAAATTCAAAGCAATGACCCTTGGGGCCAAATTTGGACAATTGTGAAAAAAAATGTCTGTTAGAAAAAACAATTTTTAAAATAGAACCTGTAAAATAGCTGCATGTCACAGCAAAATGCCCCCCAAAAATTAAAAAAAAATGACCCATGACCATTTTGACAATTGTGAAAACCCAAAAGGCTATTAGAAAAAACATTTTTAAAGAATGGGACCTTAGAAATTGCTGCTTTTCCCAAAGCACAAAAACCCAAAAAAATTAAAAAAAATGACTTCTAAACCCTGTTAAAAATTGTAAAGGAGAAATGCCACTTAAAAGCCACATTTCTTTTTCCAAAGGCCCATGATTATACCCTTTTTTTCCCACAGCAACCAGGGCCCCCAAAAAAAATTTATAAATATGACTTCTACCCCACTGTTAAAAATTGGGGAAGGAGAAAGGGCCCACTTAGAAAGCCAAAATTTTTTTTTCCAAAAGGACCAGATTATTGCTGTATCTCACAGCAACTTTAAACCCCAAAAAATTATAAATATGATTTCCCCCACCACTTTTAAAAAAGGGTGAGGGCAACTTTAACCCCAAAAAACCAAATTGACAATGGGGAAAAATTCTAAAGATAAAGTGAGTAAAGGGAAATTGGTTTTTGCCCATAAACCTTGGCCCTCCTCAACACAAAACCAGAAAAAAATGAACTGTTTGGGAATTGAGAAAAAAATTTGCATAAAAAATTTATCTTTTTTTAAAAAAAATTTTTTTCCAAGGGGACCTTTTCTGTTTGGAGGGGAAAGGAAAAAGTAGAACCAAAACTAACCCGGTGCCCCTCGGAAATTTGGGGGCCCCAAAAACATCAGAGATCCATGCCTGTTTTCATCTTGATAAAAGTAAAAAACGTTCAACTTTATCTGGGAAAGCCGGATGCTTTTTGTCTGTAATGACCCCCGGCTGGGGCTAAAGGTCCCCCCGATATGACGCTGGCCCCGGGGCGGGACAACACCTCTATGGGGGGGCGAACCCCTCGGGCCATTCGTCCTTTTTGGGGATACCCGGGAAGCCCTATTGGGCCCGGGAAAACCATACAAAAACTCGGTGTTGAACCGAGATAGTGGTGCACCTTTGATTTTTAAGCTGGCTCTGGGGTTGAAAAGTGGGCCCCAAAATTAAACTTGGTGGGGTGGTAAAAAAAAGATTCCCAAAGGGGTCACCCTTAGGCTTCTGCCACCTTCCCTTTCCCTGCTGCCCCTTGGCCTTTTGCTACGGCTACTTGGCACTCTACTGCTGTCACTTCCGGGCGTTTTTCCACCTTTGACTTTTTGAAAACGGAAGCAACCAACAGATGTTCCCCCAGTTAAATCAATCAGACGGTCTCCTTTTTCCCGCTTTTTAAACTCTCAAATTTGGGGGGTGGGAAGGAAAGGTGTGAGTTTTTTTTTTTGGTCCCGGGGATCCAGGAGTGTGGCCCCCCATTTAAACTGTTGTTCTTTTTGATGGCCTTAATGCAAAATCATGTTGGAGGAAAAATGGAGCCCCCCCAAGCACTCATGTGAAAGATGGAGCCTTTAAATTCCCAACCCCCGGGTTTTAAAAGGGGGGCATAGAAAACCTCATTTCCTCACCTGCCTAAAATTTTCATCCCAACCCCTTTTTCCCCAAGGCGGGGCCGTCGGGTCTAGGAATACCCCCCCTCCCCCCCTCCTCCTCCGTTTTCCTCGGGGCACAGTTTCAACCAGCCCTACTTCCCCTCAGATATGCAACCTGAGAGCTGAGGTGCCGCCTTGCCCCTACTCTGGACCCTGAACCACTGCCTAAAAGAAACCGATAAAATTGAAAAAACTGTCGGGCCTTGTGGATTTACGGAGAAAAAAAGGCTCCGTGCCCCATCTTGTCCGTCTCCTCCTCCCTCGCTGGCGGACCTGATGTTTCAGAGGTCCAACGATCGTTCCCCGAACTAAGAAACCCCCAATGCTCATGCTGACAAGGGCATCGCCGCCTACCATTTTGGTTTGGGTTATTCAAAACCAAAAAGGGTGGTTCAGAGCTTTTTCACCTGCCTCCAACCCCCCGGTGGCTAAACACCCCAGGGTTTTGGACCGCTGCTTTTCCCCCATGTTTTAACTTCGACTGCGTAATGGCATTGCGCTGCTCCCACAATCGCTGGAAACATTGGAGGGTGGAAATTTCCCGCGTGTTGCCACCCCAACAAAGAGACGGTTGACGGGGGGCGGCTGACCCCTGCAACCAGCCAGGGGGGAAAGAAACAGGTCCCAACGACGGGAAATGCGAACCCCCAGACCCCCGAGCCTTTTTCAGCAGGCAGTCCCCAAACCCCGGGGACTCTTTAAAAATTTTTTGGAAAGACAAGGGGTTTATGACAAGTGGGCCCGGCCCGGGATGTGCTCCACCACCGATCTTAAAAGGGGGCCAGCAGATTTTTACCCATTTTTCCCCACCACCTGCCCGCACAAGGGTTTTTGTTTACCCCGCCCAACGGGTCGGTCTCGTTGCGGAAGCCCCACAGCTCCTGACCTTGTGTTTGGTTTGGTTTTCCAAAACAGATTAAATTTTAAAAAAAGGCCCCGGGGTCTCTGGCAACCCTGATGCCACCCAAAAGGGGGCCTTTTGGGGGAAAAACCCTGCACCCTCCCTGCGGTTTTGAAAAAGGGGTGCCCCGAGCCGAGAGCCACCGTCCCCCCCAAACCCTCCCCCCAGCCACCCCCGGGAGCGCACAGAAAATAAGCGCCTTTGGGCCCTGCCTTTTCTACCATGTGTCGGTGGTGAGATGGACTTTTTCGGACACAGATGGACAACCCTTGAAATTTTTGATGCACGTGGCGGCCCCGGGCAACGGCTTTTTTCCCGGCAAAGAAATGCCGCCGGCATCTGGTAATTTGGGGGGAGGCGAGGGCCCCTGACGTGGCGGAACCCATCTTTTGGGGCCACCAAAAAAAAGGCAAAATTTCCAGGGGCCCAAAAACCTTTGGGAATGCCGACATTCAGGTTTTGGCTTTTTTGGGGTGGTTTTTGGGGTTTAAAAGTTTCTTTCTGGGTCCCAAACCGGAAGACAGAAGGGGGTGGGTGCTAGAAATTTTGGGCCCCCCCGGGAAACGGCTTTCAGGCGTCAAACTGGCGGGGAAAAGAAGTGTTTTGGTGGGTCTCAGGTGGGGCGGGGGTACTCGGGGGGAGGGGGCTGAAGGGAGGCCCGAAAACCCTGATCATGACTCTGAGAGACAAGGGGAGCTGAAGGGAAACCCTTTGGGGGTGGCGGAAGGAGGAGGGAGGCAGAGGGTGTGCAGGGTTTTTTTTTTTTTTTTTTTTTTTTTTTTTTTTTTTTTTTTTTTTTTTTTTTTTTTTTTTTTTTTTTTTTTTTTTGGGGGCCCGGCGTCCCGGGCGGCCCCTTTTTTGGGCCCAAATTTTTCCCCCCTCCATTTCAACCATCAAAATTTGGGTGCTTTTGGGCTAGACATGTTTTGGGGGGTGTTGACCAAATTAAGGTTTTTTCCTCTACTTATGCTTTTTTGGCAAAGGCGGCATATGAAAATCGCTGGGGGAAAACAGAGGCTTCTTAAAGAAGGCCCCGGGTTGAGAGGGCCCTGGAAACCCCTTTTTTTGGGGGGCGGCGATAAGCGAGGAAACGGGGTTTGGGGCTGACCGGGGGTGGCGGAATTTATTCAGCGGGCTTCTGCGGAAACCCCCCTCTCCCTTTTTTTGTTTCGGACCCCCCTATTTACACTACCCCAACGTCTTTTCCCCCCGGCCACTGATGAAAAACCCCGCAACAAATTCGGGGGAAAAGACCAGGAAGGATCCCCCAATTCGTCATCCCTCATCACATCAACACAGGGGAAAGGGGCGTCCTGACTTCCGCAAAACCAGAAGCGGGGGGCTAACAAGCAAGGGGGACTGCAAAGGGGTTGCCGAAAACCCCCCCCGGGGTTTTTGCGATTACCGGCTTCCCCTTTCCCCCCTCCTCTAGGGATTTAGTAAAATGGGGGTCAGAGCAACTAAATCATCCCCTTGATCTTTTTAAAAAATGC
Organism: Phyllomedusa bahiana; assembly: GCA_025379985.1. Classification (NCBI taxonomy): domain Eukaryota; kingdom Metazoa; phylum Chordata; class Amphibia; order Anura; family Hylidae; genus Phyllomedusa; species Phyllomedusa bahiana. Next base: position 4,482 of record JAODAL010076958.1, on the reverse strand, counting down.
CTTCTGGGCCCCCCCAACCCCCCTTTTGTCATAAAAAAGTCTTAGACAAGAAATTTATCCACAGTGGTGGGGAAAAACATTGACATTTGGGGTGCTTTATGTTTGGGCAGATGCGGGGAAAAGCTGAAGACGCATTTGTGGCTGTGGGCTGGGAGGACGAGGGGTAAGACGCTAGATGCAGGGTTTCATTAACCCTGAAAGGGCAATTGGGGGACGATGTTCTTACTTTGTTCACAGGGCCCTGACCCACATAAAAAGGCCTGACGGGGGCCCGCAAATGGGCGATCTACTGGCATGCGTTTGTCGCCACACTGGAAAAAAGCACCCTTTTACTCGACCCTACCCTCCAAGGGTACCCCCCCCCCTTTGCTTTTGCTTTCCCCCCTTTCAAATTTTGCTCCAAGTTCAGAAAATAAAAAATTTGGGAAAGTAGGAATAGTTTTGGAAAGTCCTTATTAAAAAACGCAAATCAAAGCAAATTTTCAAACCCTCTAATCAAAACAAAATTTCGGATTTTAAATTTTAAATGCAAGGTTCATCAACAAAACTGGACTGGGCAAAAAGGGGCAAAAAAAACCTATACTTTAGTTTTTTTGGGATAATTTCACGGGATTTTTTTGCACCTTTCCAATTCCCTGTTTGGGGACTATAGCTTTCTGTTTAAAAATTTACTTGGAAAGCTGCGTCAATGAACCCAAAACTGGGTTTCGCAAAAGTCAAAAAACACGAAACTTTATGTTTTCCTATAAACACGGTATTTTTTTCACCTTTTCCCAAATTTACCTTGGTGACTAAAGAATTTTTTTGTTTTAAAAATTTACGAGGAAGGGTGCGTCAATGAACAAAGCGGGTGGGGCAAAAATCGAAAAAAAAACTATCTGTTAGGTTTTTTCGTAAAAAAACGGTTTTTTTTTTTGCACCTTTTTAAATTTAACCCGTGGTTTTACTATAGAATAGCGTTTTAAGAATTTTTCTGGGTCGCGTCAATGAACAAAGCTGGGTGCCAAAAGGCAAAAAACACGTATCGTTATGGTTTTTTTGTATGTACACTATTTTTTGGGAACAAAAAACCCGTCTTTACTACAAAAATTGCTGGATTTTAATTTAACTGCAAGTGGATTATACAACACATTGGGAATGGGGGAAAAAAATTTTAAAAGAACCCCCTATCTGAAATGTATACTGATAATAAAATGGGGTTTTGCAAACCCAACAAAGAGAAACCCGCTTACTAAGAAAATTGTATCCAATATAATTTTTAGGCTGCCCCCAAAATTTAAAAAAACCGGGAAAAATTTTTAATACAAAAATGTTTAAAAAAAAAATATTGCAGTGCAATGTCCCACACTAAGTCTTGGGGACTTTATTCCGTGTTCTTTTTTAGATAGAGCTTGTCCCGTGTTCGGGCCCCTGGGGGCCCCCCCCTGCCCCCCTTTTGACTTACAGCGGTAAAAGCCGCTTTAAAAATTTTCTAAACTAACTACAAAAAATCCTTTAAATCTCCCAATCGAACTAAAATTTTTTAAGGGTCACAGCTAATAAATTGAGGTTTTTTTCTGTGCAGAAAAAAGCCCAAAATTTTTCTGACTTTTGGCCCCAGGGAGAGCGCAAAGTCCTATTCCCATGAACGCGAGAGACACAAGGCTGAAGAGGGAAGGGGTGTTTTTATGTTAAAAAAAGGTCATGTGGTTTTTTTTTTGCCAATCCAAACCCTACCAAACCCCCTCATGACGTCCGCCCCACACATCCACCCTGCTCTAACTGTAAACTATTTTGCTGGCCGCCAAAAATTAAAAGGGAAGGCGTCGAAAATTTCCGGGTCTTAAAGATATGCACAGATTTTTTTAAAACCCTTTAAAAATCGCATATCTGAAAATTTTTTTGATCCCATAAAAAACCCTTTCCCCCATTTTAAAAATTGGGCGATAAAAAAAAACCCCAACACAAAAAGGGGTCTCTAAAGTTCATAGTCTCCCCTAAAAACTAAAAAGCTTGTGACTAAGCCCCAAAAAGCACAAATTTGGGGCCAAAAATAGGATTTTCTTAAAAACAGCAGAAAATTTGGGGAAAAATTTAAAGTTAAATCACATTTAAACCCCATTTCCCGTAAATAATGGATAAAAATTGAAAATCTACAAAAAAGGTGAAATTTTGAAATTTCACCTTTACTTTGCTTTAATTTCTGTGAAACACCTAATGGGTTGACAAACTTCCCAAACACTGTTTTAAATACTTTAAGGGGTGTAGCTTCTTAGATGGTCATCTATGGGAATATCTAATATACAGCCACATCAGAACCAGACTGGTTCCTAAAAAATCTCTGTTGCAAATTTTCTTGAAAATGTGAAAAATTACTACAAAATTTTTAAACCCATATGTCATGTCATAGAAAAATAAAAATACATTTTTGTTGAATGACTGTCCTAAAGGAAGACATTTTTGAACTTTGAAAATGGCAAAGTTTTCTAAATTTTCAAGACATTATGATATTTTTCATAAATAGACATGGATTGTATGGACCAAAATGTCTTACTAACTTAAAGCACCAAGGGGCGACATATTTGAAACTTGGTGCGTCAAAGCCATTTTTTGCGTCTTTTTTCCAGTGAAAAATGCACCTGAACAAAATGGTGCCTAGGTTTAATGCACCTCACCCTCGAAACTTTGGCGAATTAGTAATGTACCAAACGTGTATTTGACATACAGCAATAGCCGGCACACCACAGGTCTTGCTGAGACTTGTGGTGCAACATGCAAGATCACTACCATAGTTTCTATTCACTGACATGCCATTCTAATGACTTTTATTTTATTCCTAGCCTGCTGTGATGTGTTTTTAATCATTGATAATTCTATGCTAACTCCATAAATACCCAATTGAGAATGGGATTTATGGTAGATTCTATATTGGTTTAATTAATTTATATTATTTCATTTTAAATTAATTTTAGAGTATATTAAGCTTAAATACATTTTATAGGAGATAATTTTATGTTTCTGAGATATATAATTTTATATTTATTTGATATTATGTAATTTATTATGATAATTTATATAATTTTATTTTATATACTTTGATAATTATCATGTTACTTTTTTATTTTACTGGTATAAGTTGAGAAATAAGTTCCATTACGACTGCTCAGGCTCAGGCAGACCACATTGAAATAGGTCTGCCTGTTTGAACAGTAATGTGCCTAGTTTTGCCAAGCCACATTCATAAATGTATCTAATATTATGAGTGTGATGCAATGCCCCCAGAACGCCCCCCCATGTTTGGTGCATTAGAAACTGCCGAGTCTGGTGCATAATGCACCAAACATGTTCGTTAGACGCGCCACACATTGACAGTTTAGGCGAACCTCTCAGCTTTGGCACATTTTACACCAGAAAAGGGAGAAAAACCCTTTCATACATGTCACCCAATGTGTCACGAGTCAACATCCTCTGAATCACATGGATAGGTTAAAGTTTCAAAAAGTGATTCGCACAAAAAGTAACACATGTCAGATTTCAAACATGAGGCTCTGTCCGGGAGGTCAAAACTGGCTGTGGTGGTAAAGGGTTAGTAACTGTTTCAAAGTCATTTGCAGTGCATCTACCATATACAAATACGTTGTATATTTTTGCTTCTCTGTGTCTTTGATGCTGCTGTTAATTTGTGTTGTGGTGAGCAGAATGAGTCATGACATGCACAGTATGCCTTAGAAACCAATGAATCTATTGTTTGGAATCCCTACTCAGCAGTGAAAGAACCATCTCTGCAACTGTCCAATGGGGGAAGAAACTAAGTATGTGTATCCATCAGCACTCAGCATTTTAAATGGAGAGGCACATGGCTATGCACTCCACACTATTCTCTTGTAGGCAAACAGCAACTGTAAAAAAAAGGCAGATAGAAAGCTGCTCAGAAATGAGCTGAAACAGAGATCACCCAAAAGTTGGACATAGGTATGCTCAATTCTAGTGGGTTCCTGCATGATCCCACAATTAAAGTGGCTGTCTTTAATTGTGTGCTCAAGATAAAACCTGCTTCCTAGGAAAGTACTACAGTACTTAAAAGGGTTTTCCCATTTAGCTGCTTTTACAGAACCTGCTCCTTTTTAATCTGCTACAGGTTTATTCTTCTTGTGAAGTCCAGGAGCATTCTAAAGTTTATTCCTAGCTGTGCCTGTTACAGAGACCCTGGTGATGCTAGGGTTTTGTAAAAAAAGACACAGTATGTCTGACTATAAATGTGAGCGAGCAGATATGTATTTGTCATGCAGGAAAGCTCCATTGAGGGGGGCATGCATTCAGTGCTAATACTAAAAATATTATAAAAGTGCAGTAAAAGTAACATTCAGCATATCTCTATATCACATTGTACAGTTTAGTGAGAGAGAAAAACTTCCATTCTATAAAAAAAACCAAAAAAAAAAACAGGGTGATATTTCTACTTCAAGCACACGTTTCTGGTATTTACATGCAAGGGTAACAGTT
>JAODAL010076957.1:0-13441 GCA_025379985.1 Phyllomedusa bahiana | reverse complement strand
AGCCCAGAAATTCATACAAATAAAAACAAAAAATTAAGTTTGAAGAAGACAAGTTTGGATCCCAAAAAAAAAAAATGCTAAAATTATCAAACTTATTTTCAATTCGGGTTTCATGTAGGAGCAGTATTTGGGTGGAGCGGAGATTTTTGGTGGTGGGGGAAAGGAAAGGAGGGGGGTGGCCCTTTGGCCCGTACCCCGCATTTTTGACAACGGGGAGGGAAACCCGCCGTCTCCCTTTCCAAGTTTTTTGGGTTTTCCCCCTTTGGGCAGGAACACATTCACCCCAGTAGGCCAAAAAGGACATGCCCGGGGCCCTGACCGTATTTAAAACCCTCCAGACATCCCCCGCTCCCCGTGCCCCTTTTGGAAAAAACCCGAAAAAGCTCAAGGTTTTTGGCCCATCTTCTTTCTCATCTTTAAATAAAAGTGCTGGTAAAAAACCTCCCCCCTTTTTTGGAAAAAAAATTTAAAGGGCTAGGAACTTTTCCATCTCGGCTCGGCACAAGCCATTATTTTCCTCTAAACCCTTTTCAAATTTCCCCTTTTGGGAAAGGGAGGGACTGAAAATCCAACAATTTGGGACAGAGCATGGCCCCAACTTCTGCACCTTAGGATGGGTTGGACCCTACTTTTTGGGCCTTTTTCAATCCCTTCGTTAACAAACTGCGGGCCCACCATAAGTAGCGGGGACGGGAGCTTCGGGAACCGGGAGATGAGGGGCAAAAAAAAACAGCTCCCTTCTGCAAGGTGGTGGAGCCTTGACTGGCGCAATGGAAAGCTTTCCAGGGGGCGCTGCTGCTTCTGTTGTTTGCGGCGGCAGGTTTGGCCCCCACCACATTTTGAGCCCCCCCGTTTTCTCCTACGTTCACCGGTTTGGGGGAGGGCTGCAGGTTGTTTGAAAGAAAGGGCCGGGTGCCAAACTTTTGCTCCCGGGCCCCATGTTTTCACTTTCGGGCCCTTACAGATTCAAACATATCCCCCTGTTAAAGCTCCCCGGTGTCTTAGCAAAAAACTGCCAAAAACCGCGAGTATCTGTTTTTAACCCCCAAACGCACCGAAACTGAGTGACACTACCGCCGCTTCCCCGGTTCCCGGCTGACCCCTTGTGCCCTACTTTTTTGGGACCGCGAAGGGGGTTTTTTTCCCCCCCCGGGCCGTTTGGGCCCTCCCGCCCCTCACCCCCTGCTGCTTTTTTCCTGCTAAACTCATGGCCACACACCCATTTGGGGCTGGCGGGCGCCCCCTGCCTGAACCGCTAAAGCTGAGGGCCCTCTTCCCTGACAGGGAATTAACCCTTGCCTCCCCCGGGCCCTCCCAAGGCGGTCAGCTACATCATAAACCTATTTGTTTTTCCCCTCGTCACTGCTGTCCTCATCAAGGGCCCTTGGTATGCAGAGGCGCCCGCCCCCACAACATGACCCCCAAAGCCACTCCCCCACTTTTATACTTTCCCCGCCTATTTCCCAAAAAAGCACGGATATTGGCCCCCATTTTTTTTCGCTGCCAAATGGGAGCTGCGACTGCCCCCTCAAATTTTTCATCCTCGCTATAAAAGGGGGCGCGGAGCCCAACCCCCATAGAAAGATCTCTGGCTAGGGAAAACCGGGAGGGGAAAAGAGACGGGGGTTGGGGCCCGGGTGAGGCCGCTGGGACCCAACCCCGGGCCATCCCCAACCCTGGGGGTTTTGTGGCTAAACGTTCCCCCCCGACTCTTTGCGGGGGTTGCAGATGCCCAACGGGGAAAAATTTGGAGGACCTAGTCAAAAAAATCAAAAACCTTTTGGGTTGCTGAAAAACCCAAAACCGGCCCTAGATGACAGGGGAAAGTTTTGGGGCCTCACCGGTGACCCCTCCGGGTGACGTCCCCTTTCTGTGCTGCGACCCTGGCCCCTGCTCCAAAGGAAATTTTGACCCCCTCCCCACTCGCAGGTAAGGAAACCGCCACCGTCCCCTGCCCTGCAAAACTGTTTTTCAAAAAATTTAAAGACACTGTTTGTTAAAGATACTGTTATGAAAAAATACACACCCTGAATTTGACTCCAAAAAAAAACCCAGTAACAACCGGGAAACCCTTGGATAAAAAATTTGCTTTTTCCCCAAATGGCCAAAAAAAAATTTCCCTTTTTATGGTTTTTTAAAAAATCTTTTGTATTAAAACCCTGAAATTTAAAAAGCCAAACACAAAAAATTAACCTTCGGTTATAAAATTATGCACAGGAAAATTTTCTTCTTTTGTCGGGAAAAAAAAAGGTTTTTTTTTAGCACCAAAAACAGCAGAACAATGTTTTAAATTTAAACCCCAGGGTTTATAAAGTTTTGGCGCAAAAGAAATTGAGAAAACCAAAAAAACTACCGGGTTTTGTAGCGTGTTTACAATGGCGTGTATTTTACGGTACACAAAAAGAGAAAAACTTGAAATTTTCCCCCTTGGGTTTAAAATTTAAATGCTAAAGGAAAAAATTTTCCCTTTTTTTTTTGGCGGTCAAAAAGAGGGTTTATTTCAGTACCACACTACAAACAACGCTTAATTAACCCTGGAGTAAATTGCCAAAATATTGAGCAACCAAAAAAACTACCACTTTGTAGCGTTTTTACAATAGTGTATTTTAATACACAAAAAAAAAAAAAACTTGCAATTAACCCTTCGTTATGAATTATGCTAAGGAAAAATGTATTTTTTGGCGGTGAAAAAGACGGTTTTTCTTTGTGCCCCAAACAGCAGAACAACACTTAAAAAACCCCGGGTTTTAATTTTGCGAAAAAAAAATTTAGCAACCAAAAACTAGCAGTTTTGTACGTGTTACAATGGTGTGTTTTTTTACGGTACATAACAAGAAAAAAAAATTGTAATTAACCTTTGGTTATGAATTTATGCTAAGGAAAAATGTTTTTTTTTGGGCGGTGAAAAAGAGGGGTTTCTTTCAGTCCCCACAACAGCAGAACAACGCAATTTTAACCCCTGGATGTAAATTGCGCAAAAGAATTGAAAAAACCAAAAAAACCAGCTTTGTACGTTTTACAATTGCATGTTTTTTTACGGTACACAACAAAAAAAAGCTTGAAATTAACCTTTGGGGTTATGAATTAGCTAGAGGAAAATTGTCTTTTTTGGCGGGAAAAAGCGGTTCTTTTAGTGACCAAAACACGAACAACGTTAATTTAACCCCCAAGTAAATTGCGCAAAGAATTGAGCAACCAAAAACTACCAGCTTGTAGCGGGTTACAATGGTGTGTATTTTTACGTACACAAAAAAGAAAAACTTGTAATTAACCTTGGGTTTATGAATTATGCTACAGGAAAATTCTTTTTTTTGGGGTGAAAAAGCTTTTTTCTTTTAGTGACCACAACAGCAGAACAACGTTTATTAAACCCCCGGGATTAATTTGCGAAAAAAAAATTGACAACCAAAAACTACCAGCTTTGTAGCGTGTTACAATGGTTGTTTTTACGGTAATAACAAGAAAAAATTTGAATTAACCCTTCGGTTATAAAATTTTTTGCTACAGGAAAAATTCTTTTTTGGCGGTAAAAAAGGGTTTATTTCATCACCACACTGCAGAACAACGTTTAAATTTAACCCCCTGATGAAAATTTTGCACAAAAATTGAGCAGCCAAAAGCTACCAGCTTTGTGTTGTTACAATGGCGTTTTTTTAGCTACACAACAAGAAAAAAAACTTTTAATTAACCTTGGGTTTATAAAATTGCTACAGGAAAAATGTTTTTTTGGGGGTTTAAAAAAGACGGTTTTTTTAGTGACACAACACCCAAGAAACACATTAATTAAACCCCCGGATGAATTTTTGCGAAAAAAAAATTTGAGCAACCAAAAACAGCACTTTGTAGCGTTTTAAAATGGTGTGTTTTTCCGGGTACAAACAAGAGAAAAATTTGTAATTAACCTTTGGTTATAAATTATGCTACAAAAAAAAGTCTTTTTTGGGGGTGAAAAAAGAGGTTTTTTCAGTCCCCCGAAACAGCAGAACAACGCTTATTTAACCCCTGGATGAAAATTTGGGGCCAAAAAAAATTGAGAAACCCAAAAAACTACCAGCTTTGTAGGGTTACAATGCATTATTTTACGGTACACAAAAAAGGGGAAAAACTTGTAAAAAACCTTGGGTTAAAATTATCAACGGAAAAATGTTTTTTTTTGGCGGGAAAAAAGAGGGTTTCTTTTAGTGCCCACAACAGCAGAAAAACCCTTTAAATTTAAACCCCCTGGATGAAAATTGCGCAAAAAATTGAGCAACCAAAAAAAACCAGCTTTGTGGGTTTTAAAATTTGGTTGTTTTTTACGGTACAAAAAAGAAAAAAACTTTAATTAACCTTTGGGTTAGAATTATGCTACGGGAAAAAATGCTTTTTTGGCGGTGAAAAAGCGGTTTCTTTTAGGCCCACAAAGCAGAACAACGTTAAATTAACCCCCTGGATTTAATTTGCAAAAAAAAAAGAATTGGCAACCAAAAACTACCACTTTTAGCGTTTTACAATGGTGGGATTTTTACGGTACATAAAAAGAGAAAAACTTGTAATTAACCTTTTTTATGAATTATGCTACAGGAAAAATTTTTTTTTTGCGGTCAAAAAGAGGGTTTTTTATGCCCACAACACAGAACAACGCTTAATTAACCCCGGAGTAAATTGCGCAAAAGAATTGAGCAACCAAAAACACCACTTTGTAGCGTGTTCAATGGCTGATTTTACGGTACACAACAAGAGAAAAAAACTTTTAATTTAAACCCTTGGGGTTATGAATTATGTACGGGAAAAAATGTCTTTTTTGGGCGGTGAAAAAGACGGTTTTTTCAGTGACCAAAAACACAAAACAACCTTAATTAACCCCTGGATGTAAATTGCGCAAAAGAATTTAGCATAAAAAAAATAAAATGGTTTTTTGGATTGTAAAATGCTGTTTCTTTAAATGAATAAAACAGGAACAGGCTTAATAACCCAGGTACGGTTTAATGTCGTGAGCAGATTATTAAAAATGTATAGCAGCTGCAGGGGACCACACTGGACTTCATTCCCAACCAGGGGCGTTCTAGGGTCCAAAACACCCGGGCCCGGGCCGTTTTGTGTTTTGCTCAAAGGGGGGTTTCACACAGTGTTTTTTACCCCCCATGAACCGGGGCATGTTTTTTTAAAAGAAAAAAAAAAAGGGGCCATGCTTTTTCTAAAGTCCCACTAAATTTTTTTCTCCCCAAAACGGGGAAAATCGTTGCCTCAGTGCATTTGATTTTACCATAATGTGGCCCGTACCAGTGCATTGAAGCGCTTTTTCCCCGTCAAAGTACGGACCCCAAAATTAATCGTGGATCATACACACGTATTTGTGGGTAAGCTTTTTGCTGTAAGCGCCTAAATGCGCCCCCCAAATAGTAAAAAAAAATAGCAGCGAGGGGTATGAAAACCTGTTTTTCCCTGCACCAGAACCCGCCCTTAAAAAAAAAGTGACCTGCCCTTAAACAGGGGGAAAAAAAAGATGGGTGGGGGGTGGGCCGGAGCGCTGCTGAAACACACGCTGAGGCACGTACTTCCAAGAGCAGGGGGATAGGGGGCACAGGTCCGGGCCACCCCCCGCGCTGTGTGAACAACCTTTAGGGCAGTAACCCTGTGTTTTGGAAAACAACTGTTTAAACGTGTATTTTCCGGTCGGGGGAAGGGGGGGGAGCGGTCGTTTCACTTCCATATCGTGCTGTAAGTGAAGTCACTTCTCTCCCCCCTTTGCAATATGTGGTATTGTACACACGGGGGAGAGAGATGTAATTCATAGCTCTGTGAGAACTTGAATTAAGTAATTGCGGCGCGCATGTCAGTTATTGAAGCGCAAATACGGGAGAAAATGCGCCCCGCGGTTTACCTTTTGAACAAGCCTTAGCTGGCTGCCAGCTAAAATCATACGTAACCAAAACAATGACAGATTAAGAAAAAATTTATTCAAAAAAATTCACATCAGGTCTAGTTTTAAAGTCTAAGGGTATGTTTTACATGGGGATAATTGGAGTAACCATAACCCAAGAAATAGGATTTCACGTCCTCTCCCCATGCGTACAATACGATCGTATTGAAAGCGAGGGGAGATAAGTGACATGTCCCTGCAAGTCTATGGGGCTGGCAGGCTGTTACCCCCCATCCCCGTGCTTCGAGAAGACGTGTTGATCAGCGCGAGCTCCTGAAGCACACAGTGTATTGCAGCACGTTCTGTACACGTGTGAACATAGCCTAACAGACACACAAGCAGGATTATGTTTTAGTGATGTGAATGAGGTGATATTGTGGATATGTGTGTGTATACACAAATATACATACACACATACAGGGCATACACACATACAGGGCATACATACACACACATACAGGGCACACACACATACAGGGCATACACACACGTATACACATTTATACATACACACAGACATCTATACAACACATACATACACATTTACATACACATACATTCAGTACAGTTCACATTCATGAACATTATTTTGTCTCCCCCTTATTACACTACTTAAAATTATTGTTCGGCTACTGAGGCTCCTCACTCACTTCTTGCTGGTCTGGTCCCGAGATAGGAGCACAGCAGGGGGTGAAGACCTCTCACGGCTGGACAGCGCGCTGCTTCCTGACTCCCTTCACAGTGTGAGCAGCCGACGCCCCATTCTCAATCCTGAGCTCCCGTCATCCCGAGCAGTCGCCCTCCCCCCCTCGCTGCCTGCACATAGCTGCTCGCCTGCTCTGAATTGTATGAGCGTCCAGGGGACGCACAGACAGTGCAATAGCTTGTCGGCTCTACAGGTCACAGTAAAGACCTGGAACCGGACGTTCTGAGACTCGGGGCACACGGAGTCTGGTCTGGGGCTTGTGCCCCGAACAAAACTACATAGCGACGCCACAGGTTCCAACAACCCACAAAATCAGAATTAGAACATTAAGAAAAGTAGTCACTGAGACAAGCTGTGACACCCCCCAAAAATCCCTGTATAAAAATGAGTTCTTTAGTAAGAGACATCATAAGCAGCCGCGGCAGCAACTTCCCTAATCAGTACAGTGAGAGCGGTATGAGCTCCCAGCGTCACGCCCGGACTTATATAGTGCAGTGACGTCACAGAATCCCGCCGATCTCTGATTGGCTTCATCTCTGCACATGTCATGCAGGCTATGCCCTTCTTCCTCCCAGAGTTTTTTGCCCCATGTAACGGCATGTGCTCGCAGCCATTTTATCAATCAAAAGCACACTTCGTTCACGCGAAGTACCCCAAACTTCGACTTCGTTCAGAACCGAAGTTTTCCTGAAACTCTAAACGAATTCCACTTCGTTAGAATCAATTCGCCTAGCTCTAATTATACTCCAGACAAAAACAGCAGATATTTCTTAATAAAGGTATTTAGAAAGTTTTTTATTCTGACATTTCCTTTTCACATTTACATTTATTTATTTTTTCTCTATTCCCGGAGAACCCCTTTAAGTAGTTCTGACATATCTATAGGTATGTTTTGGATTATTTTCTTGCTGTAATACAAACCCCTGACTAGAGATGGGAAAATTTCTCAAAAATCCGGTTCGGTCACTTCGCCGAATTTCCCGACAAAAATAAATTCGGTTCGAATTACTTCGGGACGAATCGCATTAAAAAACAATTATTTCCAGGCTGCACAGAGCCTGCAGGGTGCTGTAGAACGTTGTGCCATGCTTAAATATGCAGAGGGAGCTTGGTTTGGTCTTTACACAATGTTGTGTTTTAGTATGACATGCAGATGACTGCCGCCGCTCTTAGAATCCCTTCAGTATAAAATCCCTGGGCACTTAAGAGGGCAAAACTGACCAAAAAACTCAAGCGGGAATGTAACCTGATAAAGTCATGCCAGCGAAAGCTGGAAAAAAACAAGCTGAGAGCTCAGGTGGCAACATTAGTGACAGAGTGTGGAGGTAATGGTGGCAGCAGCAGCATGAGGTCAGACAGTGGCACAATGACATTCTGGAGGTGGCAAAAACAGGAGTAGGCCACAGAGTGGCACAATGACACAGTGTGGAGGTCACAGCAGCAGCACCATGAGGTCAGACAGTGGCACAATGACATTCTGGAGGTGGCAAAAACAGGAGTAGGCCACAGAGTGGCACAATGACACAGTGTGGAGGTCACGGCAGCAGCAGCATGAGGTCAGACAGTGGCATAATGACACAGTGTGGAGGTCACGGCAGCAGCAGCATGAGGTCAGACAGTGGCACAATGACATTCTGGAGGTGGCAAAACAGAAGTAGGCCACAGAGTGGCACAATGACACAGTGTGGAGGTCACGGCAGCAGCAGCATGAGGTCAGACAGTGGCACAATGACATTCTGGAGGTGGCAAAAACAGGAGTAGGCCACAGAGTGGCACAATGACAGAGAGTGGAGGTCACGGCAGCAGCCACAGCAGCAGCATGAGGTCAGACAGGGGCACAATGATTTTCTGGGGGGTGGCAAAAACAGGAGTAGGCCCAGGTGGCACAATGACAGAGATTTGGGGAGGCCCCGGCAGCAGCCACAGCGCAGAGAGGTCAGACAGTGCACAATGACATTAGGGGAGGTGGCAAAAACAGGAGGGCACGAGGGGGCACCATGACACAGTGGGAGGTCACGGCAGCGCAGCATGGGCAGACAGTGGCACAAGCCACAGTGTGGAGGTCAATCAGCAGAGCATAGGTCAGACAGTGGCACAATGACTTCTGGAGGTGGCAAAAACAGGAGTGGGCCACAGATGGCAAAAATGACAGAGGTGGGGTCACGCAGCAGCCACAGGCCATGGGGGTCAGACAGGGGAAAATGACATTTAGGTGGCAAAAACGGGAGTAGGCCAAGAGGGGCCCCATGACACATTGTGGGGGTTTCACGGCAGCAGCAGCTGAGGTCAGACATGGCCAAGAAAGTGTGGAGGTCACGTCAGCAGCGCATGGGTAGACAGTGGCACAATACATCTGGAGGTGGCAAAAACAGGACTGGGGGCCCCCAGAGGGGCCCAAAAAGACAGAGAGTGGAGGTCACGGCAGCACCACAGCAGCACATGAGGTCAGACTTGGCCAATGACATTCTGGAGGTGGCAAAAACAGGGGGGGCCCACAGGTAGACAATGACACAGTGTGGAGGCCCGGAGAGCCACAGCAGCGCATGAGGGGGGAAAGTGGCAAAATGACATTCGGGAGGTGGCAAAAATGGAAGGCCACAGAGTGGCACAATGACACGTGTGGATGTACGGCACCAGCAATACACCCGCAGCATGGGTCATAGAGTGGCACAATGACAGGTGTGGGGGTGGGTGGCATCCCAGCCCCTGGAAAGTTGGTTGGGGGCAGAGGGAGAAATTGTCAGCAGATGTGTGGATCAGGCGGCTGGGGGCTCAGAAAAGTGGCTGTGGCAGGTAGTTTTTGAACACAGACTCTTTCTCACAGTTTGTGTGGGGCGTCATGGCTGAGTGTCTGACGCCTAAGGCATTGGTGTTGGGAAAACCGGGGCCCATCCACGCCTGTTTTATCTTTACAAAGGTCAGTCGTTCACATTTCCCGTGGACAAGGGGTTCCCCTTGGGCTAACAATGGCCCCCGCCGCAATGAAAAACCCCCCTCTGATGCCCACTACTGGCCGGGCGGAAGCTTCTCCAGCAAACTTGGGGAAGTTTCGGGCCCCACATCCTTTGACTGCCCGGGAGTCCAGAGTCTTCTAAATGGGGGGGCAGAGTGCTGTCCAATGGCCACCACCCGTTGGGTTTAGGGGGCTGCCCCGGTCCTGCTGCTGGCGACTGCCCTCCCACTAGGGGGTGAAGGAAGTGCTCATCAGGGGCTCCAGACTTAGGTTCATGTGATGGGGGGTACTTTCTCCTACCCCCACCCTTCCCCCAGCAGCCGCGGCAGTAGTAGTGAGCGCTGAAGAACCCCCCCGGGCAGACCTGTAGAGGAGGACGATGCCCCACTATGCAGCGGCCAAAAGACTACGGAGGATTTCTCTATAGTATTTGAAATTTTTCCTCCCTCTCAGCGCTGGGAAAAAAAAGCTCCCCCTTTGGACCGGTAGCGAGGGGCCAATAGGTGGGAGCCCGAATCCCGCCTCTGCGGATGCTGACTATTGGCTTACTAGCCAGGCAAAATCCTTGCTGGGCCATGCACAAGGGTTTTCGAGGGGTCCCGCCTCCCCTCCCAGTTACTGCCCCGGTTTCTTTCGGGTCTCTGCCCTTTTTTTCATCTCCAGCCCTCCTCCAGCTCCTCCTGTTCCTCCTCTCTTGTCACCTGGGTAGAAAATCCACTCATTTCACCAGACAATGCTTCTGCTCCAAGTCCTCCTCCTCCTCCTCGTCCTCCTCCTCCTCCTCCATTTCAGTCCCACCTGCGAGTGGCAGAGGCACAAACATTCCAGGAGCAGGCCCAGGTCGCAGCACAGCAAGGGGACGTCACAGCAGGGTCACTCGGTGAGGCCAAAACTGCCGCTGTCATCTAGCGGCCGTGTGTTGTTCAGCAACCCAATGGTTCTTGATTGGTTGACTAGGTCATCCACTTCCTCCCAGATGACATCTGACAACCCCAGACAAGAGTCGCCGGGAACGTCAGACACAACCATTAGTTGGCATGGTCCAGGAGCGGGTCAGCGGCCCTCACCTGTCCTCAACCCGCCTCTGTCCCATCCGGTTCCCTCAGCTAGAGATCTACTATGTGGGACGGGCTCAGTGCCACTATATAGCGAGGATGAACAATTTGAGGAGGGCAATCAGCAGCTACTTGGCAGCGAAGAAATGGGGCCAATATCCCCTGCTTCTTGCAGTAGGCGGAAAAGTATAGATGTTGAGAATGGCATGGGAGGTCATGTTGTGAGGGGTCAGCCTCTGCATACCAAGACCGGTGATGAGGACAGCAGTGACGATGAAACAAAATTGATGATGATGTAGCCGACCGCACTTGGGAGCCGGGTAAGGCAAGGGCTTCATCATCTTCAAGAGAAGAGGGCGTCAGCTTGTGCGTCAGGCAGCGGCGCAGCCAGCAAGTGGGTTGTGTGGCCGTGAGTCAGCAGGATAGCAACAATGTGAGGTCGGGAGCCAAGCAGCCACGGGGTAAAAAACCCGCTTCGCAGGTCCAAGAAAGTAGCGGCACAGGGGCTCAGCGAGGCAGCGACGGTAGTAGTCACTCAGTGCGGAGCGTTGGCGGTAAAATCGGCGGTGTGGCAGTTCTTTGCTAAGACACCGGAGGAGCCGAATATAGGTATATGTAGAATCTATAGGCAGAAAGGGAAGCGTGGCCAGGGAGCTAACATTGGCACCACGGCCCTGCGTCAACACATGCAGCATCACCATCCGGTGGCCTGGCAGAAACGTGGCTCAGATGTGGTGGTCCATGCTGCCGCCGCAGCAACAGCAGCAGCAGCGCCCAGTGGCACACATGCCATTGCAGCCAGTCTAGGCTCCACCACCTCTGCAGAAGGGAGCTGTTTCTCTTTGCCATCATCTCCCGGTCCAGATGCTCCTGCTCCTCGCTACTCATGGCGCCAGCAGTCATTCAGTGAGGCGATTGCAAAGAGACAACAGTATGCGTCCAACCATCTTAAGGTGCAGAAGCTGGCCATGCTCCTGTC
This sequence comes from Phyllomedusa bahiana, assembly GCA_025379985.1. NCBI lineage: Eukaryota > Metazoa > Chordata > Amphibia > Anura > Hylidae > Phyllomedusa > Phyllomedusa bahiana. The sequence goes on along the minus strand of JAODAL010076957.1, from coordinate 1,846 downwards.
CAAGTTGTTGGTACTGCAGTCCCTCGCTTTCCAAATGGTGGACTCTGCACCGTTCAGAGAACTAATGCTTTGCAGCCCCCCCCCAGAGAGAGCCAAGCCGTAATTTTTTTTTCCCAAAAAAGGCAGCCCCAGCATTTAAAAATTGTAAACGAAGGGGGCCAGTCCTTGGTTATGGGTTTTTTCCCAAAGTGCCGGCAGCCGGACGTCTGGAGCTGTAACTCGGTCGGGGCCAGTACATTCCTTTACGGCCCACTGGGTGAATGTGCTTCCTGCCGGGGCAAACCAAACAACTTGGACGGGAGACCGTTTTTCTCCTCCCGTTGTCAAACTGCGACTCCTGCGCCAAAATTTCCCCCTCCCCCTCCACAACCCCACCATCTAGCCTCCATAAGTACTGCTCCTATCCCAAAAATGTAAAAGGCACCCTTTTCAGCAGTTCTACCCCTGGCTTGCCCGGCGAACGAAGTCACACAGGGGAGGAATGCCCCACGTCATGCAGCAAAAAATCGATGTTGGTTTTCCCCGCGCCAACTGCAAATGGGGAAACATGGGACTAGTGTTGAGGGGGAATTGCGTTGGCTATCGACGATCGATATCATCGCTATCGATTAAGGTTTTTCGTAGTGAGCATCGATTATGAGGTTTTACCATTAAGTCTATGGGGGCAACAAAACCTTCATTATTACCCCCCAAACAAGGCTGGAGAAGTAAAATTAAAACATCCACAACATTTCAAATGGATACTGCTCTTTTTAGGCAACACACTTAGGTTAAAAAATCACAGAAAAAAATCACGACCATTCACTATCCGTTTGTCCCGCTGACCTTAAACCTGCATCACCCACAAATTAAAAAGTGCCAAAAGGCAGTATGATTTTGAACCTCAGTTACTTGAATGGACATTGAATATCCCTGCCCGGGGAACGCAGATCCCCCCAAATGCATGCCCCCCAGTTTTAAAATAGTCCCCGCAAAAAAAAGGGGTCTTTAACCAACCCATTTTTTTGAACTGGACAAACCTAATTGTCCCGTACCGCAGAATGACCATTAAAACCTGTTGACCACAGTTTAAAAAAATGCCAGAAAAAAGGAGTTTTTCAAACACATTTTTTGTTGAACTGGAATATACTGCCCGTCCTGGGCCCCTATGACCATTAAAAGTCTGACCCCCAGATTAAAGTGCCGGAAAAAAGGGGTCTTTTAGTTGAACTGGACATTGCTAAACTGTCCTGTGCCAAAAGCAGACCCCGGGGCCCAAAGTTACAGTGGGTGCGGTGAGAGCCCAGGCGGGTCCCTCATTATTAACACGCGGTTAAAATGCCTGATGTGCAGCAACAAAAACTGTCGTGCTGAAAACAGAGTGCGGAAGCGGAAGTGTGAGAACTCCATTCCCCATAACAGTCAAAACCGGGTAGGCTTGCCCCTTCCCTTGAGTGCGGACCAATTGAGTTACTTTGGGAAAAACTGGTGGTTAAACGCTCCTGTTTCACCCAGGTGCCCTTTTGCTTGGATTCTTTTTCTATTTTACCAATGTGTGGAGGAAAAATTGTCTCTGTACTTTGTTCTCTGTCCCCTGCCCTACTCCCTGTTTTCTGAATAACTAATCTGGGCAAGTTTTCCTGTCCTCCCTTTTAAATTTAGGGGGAATTTTTTACCACCTATTTTGTCATCAAGTTGTTTATAGTTTAATTCTAGAAAAAAAAATTTTTAAAAAAAGATGGAATCCCACCATGTCTTTGTTTCTCTTTTTTTCATTGTATTAAATGGTTTCTCATCAGGGATTTATAGTTGTTAAATATCTTTCAAAAAACAAGTCATTTTGCAAAATGTGCCATTAACGTGTCCC
>JAODAL010076956.1:0-13441 GCA_025379985.1 Phyllomedusa bahiana | reverse complement strand
AAAGCAGGGTGAGGTGACCCCTTTAAGGGCAGCTACAATGGCCCAGTTTCCCCGTTATTTTAGCAGTTCTGAATATAACAGAGTGTGCGCGCCTGGCTATATTCGGAACGCCTATAAACGAGATAGGACTGCGCATGCGCTGCGCAATCACAGCTATCGAACTTGATGCTCTCGGGTTCCAATGCAAAAATCTATTAGCATCCCTCTGTTTACTGTGCTAGATGCCGGTCATAACATTGGCGTTGTCTTCTGCTGCCACCTTTACACTCTGTGCAGCTACGGCCCTGCATGGTGACTCGCTGAACCTCCACGGATTCATCCAGTGGGTGCTGCCGTCCCCGTCACCCGCTGTAATGGAAGCAGTGACCGTTCGATAGCTGCAAGAGGGCGAGGCGCAGGCTGCGGGTGGCAGAGAGCAGCAGCCGCAGATCAACAGGTTTAGTCCGTCCCCTGCTTTGGCCGTTCCCTGAGCTGTTTATCCCAAACTTTACCCCTTTTAGCTCGACCTTTAAACTAATGTATTTTTATATTAGGATTGTCCAGTGTTTTCCAATTCATTTCCACGGTCCGCCTAGAAGTCACTGCTCTCGCCGCGCCATATGTCCAGCATTAACATGGAAAGTGCCGTCATATCCTCTTAACGAGAGATTGCGTTTGATAGCAAATGTCCTCTCCGCAGTTACATGGACTAATAGTCTGCAGTGCGGTCACACAGCTTTTCCCGGGTCCTGTTGTTTTGTTTAACTTTAGCTCAGTTCTCCCCTATCTATAACCCTATATATCACAAAAGCTCAGTTTTCTCCCTATCTATAACCCTATATATCACAGACTCAGCTCCTCTCCCCCCCTCATATAACCCATATTCACGAGCTCAGCGCCCCTTTCCCCTTCATATAACCCTTTTATTAAGAGCTCAGCGCCTCTCCTCTATCATATAACCCTTATATCACAGGCTCAGCTCCTCTTCCTCTATTTATATAACCTATATATCCAGAGCTCAGCTTCTTCCTTATCATATAACCTATATTCAGAGCTCATTCTTCCTTACATATAACCCTATATACACAAGCTCACTCCTCTCCCCTATATATAACCCTATATACACAGAGCTCAGCTCCTCCCTTATCTATAACCCCATATATAAGCTCAGCCCTCTCCTCTATCATATAAAACCCCTTTTATCAGGCTCGCCTCTCTCTATCATATAACCCCATAATCACAGAGCTCAGCTCCTTCCTCTATCTAAACCCTATATATCAGAGCTAAACTCCTCTCCCCTTTTCATATAACCCTTATACACAGAGCTCAGCTTTTTCCCTATCATATAACCCTATTTTATCACAGAGCTAGTCCCCTTTTCATAGAAACCTAATATCACAGAGTCGCTCCTCTTCATAGAAACCCCATATATAAAGAGCTCGCTCCTCCCTTATCTAGAAACCCTATATATCACAGAGCTCAGCTTCTCTATCATATAATCCTATATAGCCCAGAGCTCAGCTCCTCTCCCTCTATCAAATAACCCTATATATTACTGAGCTCAGCTCATCGCCCTCTATCAAATAAATCTAGATATCACAGAGCTCAGCTCATCTCCCTCTATCAAATAACCCTATATATCACAGAGCTCAGCTCCTCTCCCTCTTTCATATAACCCTATATATCACAGAGCTCAGCTTCTCTCCTCTATCATATAACCCTATATATCACAGAGCTCAGCTCCTCTCCTCTATCATATAACCCTCTTTATCACAGAGGGCAGTATAAACCACCTGCCAGGTTCTAGTGTTCACAGGTATAGCTGTAGCTTGTTTTTTGCACTTTTCTTGTCCTCCTGAAATACACTGTGCTGCTTTTAAGCAGCCTCCTTTGCAGTTTTGTCACCAATCAATATAAGACCCATAAAACGAGCTGCTGTTGATCCAACATGGCCTTCAGAATCTATAGCGGAGCCGCGTTTCATTTGGAAAGCTGCATTAGCGAGAATGGGGACGGAGGTTTCATTGGAAATTGATGTGAGCTTTCGTGTGATTTATGGGATTTGACAGTCAAATGACTTCACGTTCCTCTTGTCTGTTTGGTGTCCTCGGTTTATCAGTCACTTCGCTCTGTCAGCTGATGAGCGAGGGAAGTCGAGCTTGGGGTGTGTGAGCGGAGGCGCGCCTGTGGAGAACCCCCGTATTTGGGTCGCTGGACTTTGATGTGTGCCTGTGCACATTGATACACGTCATCCCCCACCGTTTCCGATAGCCACCAACAGACTGTCACGAGTTTCTCAGCAGAAGAACTTGCTGATTTTTTATTTTTTTTTTTATTTTTTCTTCTTCTATGAATTTGGAAACTTTTTGAGTTCCTCCCACAATAAGTTTTATTTTAGAAACGACTGTGACCTGAAGATCAGGATAGGGGACTCGCAAAATTGCCGCTACCGGGGCCAACTATAGTACAGCCGTATATAGATCCTGTATTCTGTCTGATGCCAGACATTGCTGTGTTCATTGGGCCATGTTCACCCGGCTTAATTGCGGGACGTATTTCGGCCCGCAATTATTCCGTGTGGGCGGGGCGTGGGGGCTGGCAGCTCACCGGCCCCATAGACCTGCATTATCCACGGCGCGTATACGCCGTGAATAAGCAGCATGTCACTTCTCTCCCCGCTCGTTGTATTGTGCGAGCAGGGAGAGGAGACGTAATCCATAGCTCTCGAATGACTGGGACGTATTTCAGTCCGTAATGACGGCAGTACGGCGCGAATTACGGACTGAAATACGTCCCAAAATAAGCCGTGTGAACATGGCCGTAACCTCTTAATGACGGCTACATGTTACATCGTTTGCCTCCGCAGTGGCTAAAAATAAGTGTAAAATACTGGTCAGGTTCAGATTACGATCCGACCAATGTTTAAAAACCTCCCTATGACTCCTCACTGTGCTAAAGTCAAGAATTACCCCATACTTGCCTCTCCCCTCACCGTCGATGCAGCACTGTCAGAGCTCCAGCCAATCACTGACCTCTTTGATCACATGATGTAAATGTAGATTGGTTGCAGAATCATGTGACGGCGATAGGTCAGGGAATGGCTGCAGCAGCAGCATGTAACGGCGATAGGTTAGGGAATGGCTGCAGCATCATGTGACCGCAATAGGTTAGGGAATGGCTGCTGCAGCATGTGACGGCGATAGGTTAGGGAATGGCTGCTGCAGCATGTGACGGCGATAGGTCAGGGAATGGCTGCAGCATCATGTGACCGCAATAGGTTAGGGAATGGCTGCTGCAGCATGAGACGGCGATAGGTTAGGGAATGGCTGCAGCAGCATGTGACGGCGATAGGTTTCGGAATGGCTGCTGCAGCATGTGACGGCGATAGGTTAGGGAATGGCTGCTGCAGCAGCATGTGACGGAGATAGGTTTCGGAATGGCTGCTGCAGCATGTGACGGCGCTAGGTTAGGGAATGGCTGCTGCAGCATGTGACGGCGATAGGTTAGGGAATGGCTGCTGCAGCATGTGACGGCGATAGGTGAGGGACTGGCTGCAGCATGAGACGGCGATAGGTTAGGGAATGGTGCTGCAGCATTTTGACGGCGATAGGTTAGGGAATGGCTGCTGCAGCATGTGACGGCGATAGGTCAGGGAATGGCTGCTGCAGCATGTGACGGCGATAGGTTAGGGAATGGCTGCTGCAGCATGTGACGGCGATAGGTTAGGGAATGGCTGCTGCAGCATGTGACGGCGATAGGTTAGGGAATGGCTGCTGCAGCATGTGACGGTGATAGGTTAGGGAATGGCTGCAGCATGTGACGGCGATAGGTTAGGGAATGGCTGCAGCATCATGTGACCGCAATAGGTCAGCGATCGGCTGCACGTGACCGCCGAGGTCGGCGATTGGCTGCCGCTGCAGCAGGTGATCCGTGAATGTGATGTCATCAGTCATGGACCTGTGGGTTACACTGTAGCTCTGGAACAGTGGTGATGGTTTTTAGCATCCGTCCTCCCCCATCCACCCTTATGGCTGGGGGCACACCGCATAGGACAAAAACCATCGGGAAGTCGACTGTTTTTTTTTGTCCGAAGTAAGACCGTGATTTTTGTCACGTTAGGTTTTAGTTTTTTTTTTTTCCCCGCCGTCCGTACAATTGAATGTACGAGAAACCCACAGAAAGACATAAGGCGCCAGAGGTTTTTACAACATGTTCCTAAAACTGCCAGGAAACGCTTGGGGGGAAAAAAAATGACCTATGTAGTCTACAGGTTGTTTTTTCCCAAAGTCTATGGACAAGCAAAACGGTAGGATTTGCTTGCTTTTTAGACTTAAAGGAACTTTGGTTTGTGTGGAGAAATCATTTTGGATACTAAAGGTGTTTTTTTTTTTTTTTTTTTTCTCCAGTTTGTTTTTTTGGATCATATGCACAAGAACATTTAAAGGGGTTTTTCAAGAATGTTAAAGGGGATGTATCGCTTCTTTAGTTCGGCTGATTCACACTGCTCTCAGCTTCTCAACTCTAGAAATGCAGGGGCGTTTCTTCCCCTCCCAACTGGGTGACATCATCCCCCCCCTTCACTGTTCATACTGGCTCCCGAACACCCCCCCCCCGCCCCCTTTTCTGAGTCCACATGTCACTGTGTCTCTCCCTTCGGTCTTATTTTGTAAGAGCTGTATACATACCACAGGCTGCATTTCAATCTAGACTGAGCACTGATCTCTTCTCCTCTCACAGCTGGAGATATGTTACAGTTGAATCCAGCTTTCTATGAACGGCACAGATCTCCCTTCTATGCAGGAGAGGCAGGGCTCGACACACAATTGTGCTGTTTCCTGATTGTAGAAGCCCTGCAGTGTTGTTCTGTTTCTTCTGGCTGTGCAGAGTGAAAATGTGCTGGTCCCTTACTTTGAGTGAAAGGCAGGAATGCAAGCTCCTTGATTACGGCTGACCAGAATGTAAATGAGCTCTCAGCTAGTGAAATGCAAGGAGGAGGGATCCGACCAGCACTGGAGATCAGAAGATAAGGCAGACTGTGAATACAAGACAGCTTTGCTAATGACATCCAATTGCAAAGTTACTTGTTTTCACTGTCCCCTTATTCTGAAGACCATTTAATGAAATGATACAACCCCTTTAAAACAACTTCCTACTGACTTCAACCAGAATATCTAATAATCTGGCAACTTTTGAGTTTAATTGATGTTTCGAGTAAAGGAAATTTGTGAATCGATGATATACAGTCCACTTTGTTGGGCCCAGGATTTTTTCCTACTTTGTTTTTTTCTTTTTTTTCCTTCCAGAGAGCGATAAAATCCCTGTGATGCGAGGACAGTGGTTCATCGATGGCACGTGGCAACCGCTCGATGAAGACGAGAGCAACTTGATTGAACAGGAACATCTCACCTGTTTTCGGGGTTATCAGTTGAATGATAACTTTGACCTGGAAGTGGCAAAGCCCGTGGACCACAAGGATGGTGAGAGTCGCTGTTCTTTTCATGTCTGGTTTCCAAAAAGAACTTGGCTGAAATTTTTATTTCAATTGCTAATAAGAGTTTACTTGTTCAGCCTTATTGCAAATTATTAAAGGGCTGTTCCCAGCTAGTTCTGTGTTTGGCAAACGGGCCCCTGAAAGTCTCCGCTTAAGAACTGAGTCGTTTACACTTGCACATGACTCTCCATTCTGTTCTTTGGTAGTTCTGAGTAGGGCCGAACACAGTGCTCCTCTGTACTGGTAACTCCCATGGAACAGAATGGAGAGAACACAGCACTCCCCTGTACTAGGAATTCCCATAGAGGAGAATGGAGAACACAGCGCTCCCCTGTACTGGTAACTCCCATGGAACAGAATGGAGAGAACACAGCACCCCCTGTACTGGGAACTCCCATAGAACAGAATGGAGAGAACACAGCGCTCCCTGTACTGGGAACTCCCATAGAACAGAATGGGAGAGAACAAAAGCGCTCCCCTGGTACTGGGAACTCCTATAGAATAGAATGGAAAGAAACAGCGCTCCCGTACTGGGAACTTCCCATAGAACAGAATGGAGAGAAACACAGCGCTCCCTGTACTGGGAACTCCCAAAAGAACAGAATGGAGAGAACACAGCGCTCCCCTGTTTGGGAACTTCCCTTAGAGGGAAATGGAAAAAGACACAGCGCTCCCCTTTACTGGGAACTCCCATAGAACATAATGAGAGAACCCCAGCACCCCCTGTACTGGGAACTCCCTTAGAACAGAATGGAGAGAACACAGTGCTCCCCTGTACTGGGAACTCCATAGAAACAGGAATGGATAGAACACAGCGCTCTCCTGTACTGGGGAACCCCCCCCATAGAACAGAATGGAGAGAACACAGCGCTCCCCTGTATGGGCAAACTCTCATAGACCAGAATGGAGAGAACACAGCGCTCCCCTGTACTGGGAACTCCCATAGAGCAGAATGGAAAGTTGTACTCGGGTGTGACCAACACTTCTGTACGGAGAATTTCGAGGGTGTTGTTCCCACCTGTCATATTTTGATGGCATATCTGATTGAGATGGGAACACCCTTTTAAGTATACACTAAATTCATCTTTTGTCAGTATGTGCTTGTGATCTGTAATGAAACCTGTCCAGCGCATCGGACTATAGTCACACGGGTCAGAACCGCTTCCGTTCTAATTGGTGTCCAATGATTATCAATGAGAGACTCCTATTTTCATTTGCAAAAAGAACATGGACGTTTCTCTTGCTATTTCTTCAAAATTTCAGCCCAGTTATTTTAAGCATTTGTACTTTCTATAGATTTTGTACTAATCGCACACCTCTCTTGTAGTCTCCATCAGTGATCTTCCTGCTGTTGCTTTCCAGCCGTCTCGGAGCTACAGCTCTCAGCATGGTTGTCAGTGCATGCTGGGAGTTGTAGTTCTGCAGCAGCTTGTGAGCTGCAGTTTGGAAACCACTGTACGGATTTGGTCTCTTGGTTTCCGGTTTTGGCAGGCTCATTCAGCTGCTTGGTTTACGGCAGGGGTGTCAAACATCAGCATTATGGTGGCCCTTAAAGAGAACCTGTCACATAGTTTATGCCCCCCTTGCTGAGGGCAGCACATGCCAGTGTCAGACCTGCTGTTTCCAGCGCTGTGTCCCTTATTCTGTAAGATGCTGTAGTTTTCGTGTATTTCATGCTCAAACCTGCAGTTTTCAGCCAGAAGAGTCATTCGAAGAGTCCTTCAGAGTGTCAGTTTTTTTCAAACCCCGCCCACCTGGGGATAGCTCCGCCCACTTCAACTGACAAACCTATTACTTTGAATAGGTAGAAACATGTGAATAACTGTCAGTGGGCGGAGCTAGCCTTTGGTGGGCGGGGCTAACACCGGCTCATAAATAAGATTTGAGGGGTAAATGCTCTAAAACTGCAACATCTTAAAGAATAAGGGGCACAGCGCTGGGAACAGCAGGTCTGACACTGGCTTGTGCTGCCCTCAGCAAGGTGACATAACCTATGTGACAGGTTCCCTTTAAAGAGCCATTGGAAGGTGGCTATGGTGCCAGGGTAGAGCTGTGCCAGTTGCTGAATACAGTGGTGGGAAGATGCACACCAGAGCTCTGGATCCAATATGGCGCCCGCTCCCTGTGCTGGTGCTGCCACCTTGACCAAGCGTTGGCTGCGTCCTCCAGAGAAAGTGGAGGGCTGCTCCTTCTGTATCCAGGACTCGTCCATCCCTGCTCGCTGTGTCTAAGCTCTCGTGGCGCGCCGGATTCAGTGCATGGGTTCGGAGTTTGACTCGTCGGCTATGAAGTCATTAATCTTGATGGCTTAAAAGGAACCTCACATAGGTTATGCCCCCCTTGCTGAGGACAGTACAAGCAAGTGTCAGACCTGCTGTTTCCAGCGCTGTGTCCCTTATTCTGTAAGATGCTGTAGGTTTAGAACATTTACCCCTCAAATCTTATTCATGAGCAGGTGTTAGCTCCACCTACCAAAGGCTAGCCCCGCCCACTGAGTTATTCACATGTTTCTACCTATTCAAAGTAATAGGTTTATCAGTTGAGGTGGGCGGGGCTAGCCTCAGGTGGGCGGGGTTTGAAAAGAAAACTGACTCTTCGAATGACTCTTCTGGCTGAAAACTGCAGATTTGAGCATTAAATACATGAAAACGCCAGCATCTTACAGAATAAGGGACACAGCGCTGGAAGCAGCAGGTCTGACACTAGCTTGTTCTGTCCTCAGCCAGGGGGGCATAAATTGTGACAGGTTCTCTTTAACATGCAGTGGTTGGATTAGTCCTGTTCCTCTGGATACCTGACATGTAAGACATTGCATCCAGTAAGCAGCGGTGAACGCTTGGAGTTGGGTATCTGCCATATTGCCGCTGGTTCTGCTTGTCTGAATGAGCTCCAAAAAGATTCTACAGAGACGATCGGACCTTTTTTGTAAGATGTTTCTCTGATTTCACAAATACTGTGTTAATGTTTCGGCATTGAGTCCGTTATCCGTGTCCTGTTCTTGAAGAGCGTAAATGTCAGATTTTCTGTCCACTCTAATCTCTGTTAACATGGAGACCAGTCTATCCTCTTGCCAAGCAAAGCCTGCAGGTGACATGTTAATCCTCTGTTTGCTGAGGGTTATGTGGGTTGTCCTTTGGGTTTATTATATAATCTACTTGCTTAAAGGGGTTGTCTCACTACAGGGATTGCAGCTTTTTATGTTAAAGATCTTGCAAAAACAAGTCCCTTTGCAATATGTGTCCATTAAGTGTCCTACCTATCCCTAGATATCCCCACTTGTATGGGCTGCATCAGCTCCTCAGGTCACTATAGCTACAGACCTGTTCCATCCCTCTGGGATAGGCTGCAGGCTTTGGTGGCTATAGCTACAGACCTGTTCTATCCCTCCTGATAGGCTGCCAGCGCTGTCTGCTGTAGCTACAGACCTGATGGATCTCTCCTGATAGGCTGCCAGCTCTGATTGCTCTAGCTACTGACCTGTTCACTCTCTCCTGATAGGCTGCCAGCTCTGGTTGCTATAGCTACAGACCTGTTCTATCCCTCCTGATGGGCTGCCAGCGCTGGTTGCTATAGCTACAGACCTGTTTGATCTCTCCTGATAGGCTGCCAGCACTGGTTGCTCTAGCTACAGACCTGTTTGATCTCTCCTGATAGGCTGCCAGCACTGGTTGCTATAACTACAGACCTGTTCTATCCCTCCTGATAGCCTGCCAGCGCTCTCTCTTGATAGGCTGCCAGCGCTGGTAGCTATATCTACAGACCTGTTCTATCTCTCCTGATAGGCTGCCAGCGCTGGTGGCTATAGCTACAGACCTGATGGATCTCTCCTGATAGGCTGCCAGCGCTGGTCGCTATAGCTACACATCTGGTGTCCTCAGCAGCTCGTCACTACAGACCAGTAGAAGCCAGTAAACTGCCTCTGAATTCAAAACTGAAACAGAAATAACAGGATTGAGGTGAGATGACCCCTTTAAAGGGGCATCACGGTCATTGATCGCGATCACATTGCTGCCCATAGAGGCACGACCAGTGTAAGGGTGTGTTCATGCAGCGCATTTGCAGGGTAGTATTGCACTGCAATTCCCTCGGTGTGCGCCCCGCATGTAAAATCATAGTACTCATTCAGTGCTATGACTTTCCAGCGTATTCCCCTGCGCACAGTAGTCAGCCATAAAAAGAAGGGACGTTACTTTTTTTCGTGCGCTTACGCATCAGGGAAAGATAGATTGAATGGACGCCGGGCCGGAGCGCCGTTGAAAGTGCGAAACCTAGTCATTTGTGGGTTTGCTCTAGTTCCTGGAAGTCTACGCTTTCCCTGTGGGATTCAAAATCTTGGTAGACTACATCATTAAATCCCACAGGGAAAGGGTTTACCGCCGGGAAATAGAGCAAACGTAACCCACAGAGGACTAAGTTTGCTCTATTAAAGGGGTTGTCTCACATCGATTTATCTTACCTCAGTCCTGTGTTCTCAATTTTTTATTTTTTTTCATTCAGGGATGTGTTTACTGGCTTCTACTGGCCCGCAGTGATGAGCTGCTGAGGACACCAGGTCTGTAGCTATAGCAACCAGTGCTGGCAGCCTATCAGGAGAGATCAAACAGGTCTGTAGCTATAGCGACCTGAGGAGCTGATGCAGCCCATACAAGAGGGGATATCTAGGAATAGGTAGGACACTGTTAATGAACAATTATATTACAGAGTGACTTGTTTTTGCAAGATCTTTAACATAAAGAGCAGCGATCCCTGTAGTGAGACAGCCCGTTTTATCCCTATGGGGTCGCTGTAGCTATGTGGCGGTATCCGCCAAGATACCAAGGGTTAACCAGCAGGAAATAGAGCCAACATAAACTACAGAGGGCTAAGTTTGTTCTATTAATCTCTATGGGGTCACTGTAGCCACGTTGGGGTATCCGCCAAGGTACCTTCCCCCCCAACAGACGCCTCATACGTAGTCACTAAGGTAGTGTGAATCCAGCCTTAATTTTAGAGCTACTGAGAGCTTTTCAGATCACTCCTGTGTGGTCGCAGCCCTAGCTTTGGTCTTCAGTAGCTGTGCTGCTTGTATGTTGCCCGTATACATAATAATGATTCACTTAAGATAGATGATTGTCGTATCCATCAGGAGAACATCCTGTTTCCACTAATGGAAGCTCGTTCCATCTATCGGAACAGATGGAGAATTTGCTGTGGATTTTCATTAGTGGTTATTGATCAGGCAGCACAGGGATGGCAGGTAATCCATAATGGCATAGAGCGCCATAGGGACACCATTCAAGGGGTTGTCTCACTACAAAGATTGCTTTTTATGTTAAACATCTTGCAAAAACAAGTCACTTTGCAATGTGTGTCCATTAACAGTTCCTAAACCCATTTTCCCAGATATCCCCTCTTGTATGGGCTGCATCACCTCCTCAGGTCGCTATAAGCTACAGACCTGTTTGATCTCTTTCCCGATAGCTGACCATGGCTGGTTGCTATAGCTACAGACCTGTTTGATCTCTCCTGATAGGCTGCCATGGCTGGTTGCTATAGCTACAGACCTGTTCGATCTCTCCCGATAGGCTGCCAGCACTGGTTGCTATAGCTATGGACCTGTTTGCTATCTCCCGATAGGCTGTCAGCACTGGTTGCTATAGCTACAGACCAGTTTGATATCTCCCGATAGGCTGTCAGCACTGGTTGCTATAGCTACAGACCTGTACGATCTCTCCCGATAGGCTGTCAGCACTGGTTTGCTATAGTACAGACCTGTTCGATCTCTCCGATAGGCTGTCAGCACTGGTTTGCTATAGCTCAGACAGAAACCCGTTAATCTCTCCTGATAGGCTGCCAGCACTGGTCGCTATAGCTACAGACCTGTTCAGTCTCTCCTGATAGGCTGCCAGCACTGGTCGCTATAGCTACAGACATGTTCAGTCTCTCCTGATAGGCTGCCCGCACTGGTCGCCCATTAGCTACAGACCTGTTTTAGTCTCTCCTGATAGGCTGCCAGCACTGGTCGCTATAGCTACAGACCTGGCTTCTACTGCAGCCTAATAGAAGCCAGTAAACACGCCCCTGAATTAAAAATGAAACCAAGAAAACAAGTTAAATCAATGTAGTGAGACAAACCCTTTCAGGTTGTTGCCGATCTTGCAGGCGGTCTGTTCCTCAATGGCTAAAAAAAAAAAGTAAAATAAAATAAAGCAGCAATTACATGAAGGGGGGACCTGAGCCGGGACACAGTAGTACATGATAAAGGCTTTGCATGACAAGAGGAGGTCACCTGTGACCAATGTTGTGTAGATGTGACCTGCATGCCGCTTAATGATCCTTGTCGCTTTGTTCTCTCTCCGTTCTAATACTGTGATTCTGAGAATTTTTTTTATTTTTTTCGGATTGAAAGTCAAAGTAAAGTTACCTGTCTTCACTTTGCTAGTTATCTACCACCTTGCTCCCTTCTCCCTCCCTTTCCTGTTCAATTGGAGAGGATATAACGAGAGCACAGGCGCCCCATGCGCCAAAAGGAAGCGTTACGAAGGTACGGTAACCGAGCTACGCCTTGTAGCAGACTCTCTGGCTTTAGACGCTCTCTCTAGCGGAGCAGGCTCTCCATAGAGTAGCACAGATATTCCATACCTTGCTTACTGCTGATCCAGGGGTTACAGTGGCTTTAGTTCATTATTGTTTTTTGGGGAGTTTTTTTTTTGTTTTTTTTTTTAATGCATTGTCATGGATGCCAACGATGCCGTCCACCTTGGATTTTTTGCCAATGTGGAACCAGGGCCGCAGGGTTCCTGAGTGCTCCTTTAGGCTGAATGTCTAAAATGAACAGTTTTGCAGTATGGTTATGCTCCCCCTGTGATTGGACTCCGACGTTCAATAGAACCGGTCAGGAGGTTTATGTCCTATCTGAAAGCAGGATGTGATAGAGGAGAGGAGCTGAGCTCTGTGATATATAGGGTTATATGATAGAGAAGCTGAGCTCTGTGATATATAGGGTTATATGATAGAGGGAGAGGAGCTGAGCTCTGTGATATATAGGTTATATGATAGAGATGCTGTGCTCTGTGATATATAGGGTTATTTGATAGAGGAGCTGAGCTCTGTGCTATATAGGGTTATTTGATAGAGGCGCTGAGCTATGTGATATATAGAGTTATATGATAGAGGGGAGGACCTGAGCTCTGTGATATTTAGGGTTATATGATAGAGGGGAAGAGCTGAGCTCTGTGATATATAGGGTTATATGATTTGGAGTAGGATTTTGGAGAATATACTGAAGGGACTCGCATCCTGCTCTCAGGGCAGCACAAACCACCTGACGGGTTTCCTTTACATGTTGAACAGTTGTTGGCATGAGTTATATCTGAGGTGGCTCATTAAAGCTCAGAGGCCATGGTCCCACAGAGCGGCAGCCTCATGCCTATGACCATGGCTGCCAATAAGTTTGCTCTTACAGGCACTGGCGACCATTGTTTCGTCCGTACCCAGTTGCTGCACCGTGGGACACCAGCCTATTAGATTTTTACATGCATGACTTTTTAACATGGGCGTATTTCTAGGCTACGCCATCACTTCATGACCAGTGGGGTTTGACTACCATAAGACCTCCTTTCCCCACAGTCCTTACAATGAAGGGACCACATCACTTTTTAGGCAGTCTATTTCCTTTGCAATGTTCCCTTGCATGCGGCACTACAGCGCCGCCCCTGTTTTTGATGGGTCAGCAGTGCTCCCAGAGGTTATATTTATTGGGATTACCAGATGGGAATACCCCTACAGTTACCTTCATTAGGTTGTGGTCCTCTTCCTTCTATCGGGCTCTCTGTATCCGACCTGCGTAATGTATTATTCTAAATATACAGCCCGGGTCTTCGGCCTTTGTATGACACAATGTTCTTTTTCCATTTTGGGCCCCGATTCGATCACTTTTTTTTTTTCCCCTTTTTTTTTGATGGATAAAAAAGCTTTTGCGCAATAGCCTAA
>JAODAL010076955.1:0-13442 GCA_025379985.1 Phyllomedusa bahiana | reverse complement strand
ACCCTGGAAATTTGCTCCCCTTTCATTTTCGGGGGTTTTCGTCTTGACCCAAAAGAAGGCTTGTGCTCCTTTGGGAAGGAAAAAAAATTGAAACCATTTTGTGTGTCAGGATGGGAACTAAAAATTTGGATTGCCAGGAGGGCCCCAAGTAGGGCCCACATTTTGATTTTTTTTTTTCTTTTCGGGACAGCCCCTTTAAATTTGTTTTGCAGGGGCCTCCACAGAAAAAATTGTAGCTTTTAAACAGTGTCTTTTTTAAAATTTCAATAGGCTTTTGATAAAAATGCACAGAGAAAAACTTGGCTGTACCAACTCTCTACTCTGGCTAACCCGATTTTGGGAAAAAACTGAGCGATTCCTTTCTATTAATCGGGGAATTTTCAAATTTCCCGGGTTAAATTTTTTTTTTTTTTTCCTAAAACACCTAATCTTTCTTTTCCCCTTTATGAAAACATTTTAAAAAATTTTATTTCTATTGCAAATCAGATAATGACACTGGCAATTACAAATGCTTAGTGATTTATAGCAAAATGTATAAAAAGGAATGAAAAAAGGCCAAAAAGATGGAGTTTTGTATTTAAAAATTAATATCCCTTGTTAAAGGTTTTAAAAACCCCTTTTTAAACTTCACACAGGAGGGGGGACCCTGGGGGACAAAACCCACCTTTTCCCCTTTTACTGGGTTTTAAAAACCCCAATTACATAGTTTTAAAGCTAAAAAAATGTCCAGCAACCACTTATAAACCACTTATAAAGTATGTAAGATATTCTCCCAACTGCAAAAAAACTAAAACTTTTTTAACTTACAAGTTTTCCCTTTTTCCCTGATTGTTTAATTTTTAAAATATTTTTTTCTTTGTCCTGCTTTTTTGCCTATTCAGTGAATGACATTTTTCTAGAAGTTTTAATTATATTAAAACTCCATAAAAGGTTAGGGTCTTCCTCCCGGGAATTTCAAATGATAACAAAACCTTTCCCAAAATCACTGCGTGAAACGCTTCCAACACGCATTCAGCATGCAGCTGTGTGTTTGGATGCGTTTTTTGCTGAAGCAGGATCGCACCCTATAGTTTATAATAGGGCTCCTGCTGTGTCAAAACGGTTTAAAGAATTGATATGTAATTCTTTAAAACGGATTAAAAAGACGTATCAGAAAGAGCAAAAAACCCCCACACCCCGGGCGATCATTTTTCCCTGAAGTCAAAACAGGGTTTTACATTGAAAGAAATGAAAATCACACTGAAACTTTGCAAAAAGCGGGGTTTTGGGTTTTTGAAAGACGGATCCAAACATGCATTTAAAAAAACATAAAAAAAAATGGGCCCCGGGTTTGTTGCATCCTCTTATTATTAAATGTAAAAATTTTAAAAATGAAAGTTCTGTACAATCTTTTAGATAAATCAGTCCATGTAACTTTTTTTTTTAAACTAAACAATTGTTTTTGGTAATTCTGCCTTTTGGGCTCACAAATTCATGATTTTCTTAGTTAACACCTCCTTTACCACAAAGGACTGCTCTTTTAGGTTACAAGTTTTTCATTAAGTTGAGGCCCCCCCAAAGGGTTAAAAAGTTCAAAAAAAGTTTAAAAATTTAAGGCATACTGTGCTTTATAAAATACAAAAATATCAGGGATAGAAATGGCTAAAAAACCATAACTGCAATGTGGTTGTCAGCGAGGACTTTTTGGATTAAGGGTCTGTCCACACTGCGTATTTGCAGGGCGTACTTGCGCACAATTGCTCAAATTTCCCCCCAAAAAATTAGGAAAAATTCACTTGCTGACATTATGAAGTAAGTTTATGTCAAACGTTGCTAAGGCTTTATTTCTAAGCCATGACTTTTGGGGGAAAAATATTCAAAAAATCTGAAAATTTTACTGAGATTCTTAAATTTGAAAAGGGTCTTTTCAAACTTTTCTATTTTGTGGGTTTACTCTCTTAAGGCCCTGCCTACATTGGAGGTTTGGGGTTTGTAAAGAGTTTGCAGCGGGGGAAGGAAACCCGGTCCAGTAAATCCCTTTTTTAACCCTTTTAGATGCTTTTGACGTTTCACGGTGCGCATCTAAATCAGGGGTTTTAAACCCTTTGTTTAAAGGGGTTTCCCAAACCCCCAGTTTCATATGCACATTCTCCGAACCCCCCTTTTGTGATAAATCAATTGTGATTTTTTTCCAAATTAAGAATAGGTTGTGTTTTTTTACGGGGAAACCCAAAATTTAAAAAACCTTTGTTTGAACTTTAACCTTTGATCAAAAAAACAAAAAAACAGTGCTTAAAACTAAAAAAAAAATTTAAACATACCCCCAAATCAATTTTGACTTTTTGCTTTTGTTTTTGGGGAGCCCAAGTTTCGGGATATGGGGTGGCTTCCCCTTTTGGAAATTGCTACTTCATTTTCTTTTCCCCGCAAAGTCTTTTCCCCTTTTTTTTTGTTTTTTTTGTCCACCCATCTTAAAAAGGATTTGTTGCAAAAGATTTGTTGTAAAAAATGGTGGGAAAAAAATTCCGGGGCTTTCTTAGCAATTTTTTGGGAAATTTTCCAAACTGTCGACCCCAAAAAATTTTTTGGATTTGTTGTTGTTTGAAGGTTGCTGTTAAAACCGGGCTCTGCTGAATTTCAATGTTTTCGTCGAGGTTTTTCAAAATTTGACATTTTGCTGTCTAACAGCAAACGGGGAACGGCTTTTCCCCCTGCTGGATATGATTCTTGTGGGGGAAATATCCGTCGGGGAGATTTAAAAGCTCTTCGGGGGGGCGGGGGTTTGTTTGCTTCAGTTCCAGGATACAGAAATTTTCCCCCATTCCAAGGAAACATCTCGATCTTACTTACACAGTCGTCCAGAAGTTATTGTTCTCTGTTTGTCGTTTTCCAAAAACGTTATTTTTTTTTTTAAAAAGCCTTCCGGTTTTTTTCCCTGTTCCAGGGTTTGACTCCCCCCCCCTTTGCATCTGCTGATTAGTTTTTTTTAGACGGAAATATTTTAAATCCATATACAAAAAAATCAGAATGAATTTTAGGTTTTTTAAGCAACCCTGCAGCCCAATTGTTGGTGCTCTTGCAAAATCAGGGCAAATTTTCACACAGGGGCCAAAAACCGTTCAGCCCTGTCCCGGGTTTAACCCACCGAACATTTAAAAATTGGTAAGGGTTTCCTCCAATTCGAGCCCATTTCTTTACACGTCACTGAGTTGTGGTCCCTCAGGCTCTTTTTCGCACATAGTTAAAAATTCCATTACAGTTTTAATACTTCTGCCATTTTTGGGGGAAAGGGTTTTTGTTGCCAACACTTCCTGTGCGAATACAATGGGGTAAAAAGATGTGTGGTGCATGGGCCCTTTTTACAAGCGCACCAAAACCAGACTTTCTTCCCAGCATGACTGGGGCTCCGTCCTTTAAAAACTGCGAAACCATATCCCATAAAAAGATTTTGGTCTTTTGAGGAAGTCACCCCAAAAAGTTTTTTCACATCGGCTGCCTTAGTTGTTGTTTTTTAAGAGGCTGACAAAATAAAAAACTCTTCTTTTATCAGGGTTGTTTTTCCCCTTTAGCGCACAAAAACCGCAAGCGGGCTTAGTTAAAAAAGTCTGTGTTCTCGTGGGGTTTTGAAGGCTAAATTTTTTGCTGGCTTAAAATTAGATCTGCAAACTATTTACCCAAGTTGTCTTTACTCATGCACGCTATTCTGTCACTGAGGGTGTCATTTGAAAGGGGAAATTTTGGGTAATTTCCCTTCAGCCGCTTTTTCCGGAGTATAAAGATTCCCTTTTTTAAAAAATGCTGGTTTTTGAGTGTTTCACTGATTTGGGGTGCGGCTTCCCTGCTTTCCGATCAGGTAAAACAATTCGTACGATGGGTGAGGGGTCGGGTTTTTTCAAGGGTACAAATTTAAGAACAGGGGCCCGAGGGCCCTTTTATCGATTTTGGCTTTTTCCCCTTGAATTCGCCCGCGGTTTTGTTTTTTGTTTTTCCCCCTCTCCAAAGCAGCTTCAAGGGAAATGGTTTTCCCTTTGGGTTTTTCCGGTGCCCCAGAATAGAAATTGTAAAAATTGGGGATTGCCAAAAACTTTCACCATAGGGCGCTGGGTCCATCCCCGTTCCCTGATACATGTGAATCCATGTTGTAAAAATTTTTTTTCCAACCATTTTCTTTTTTTGCTAACATAGTTAGAGGGGTTAAAAATTTTAAAAAAGAAAAGACCCAAAAAGTACGATACAACAGTCACACGGTTTACGACCCCGAGGAACACTAATTCCCCGCGCACTTTATTGGCAAATTTAAAGTAACGCGATCTTTTGCGCAAGTGATGGCCCCGCGGGGCGTTGGGCATCAGAATTTAAAAATGAGTGGGGGGTGTGTGACCTCCGTGGCGGGGGGGCGGCGCCGAACCCCTGAGACCAAGTCACCCCCAACCCCTTTGGGTTCGATTTGAACCCCGGTTTAAAAACCCCCTGTTAAAGAATAAGCCCAATTTCCAAAAAAAAAAAAACAAAGAAAAACTAAACAAAGACCAATCGTACAAAATTTTTTCCCAAAAACAAT
This sequence comes from Phyllomedusa bahiana, assembly GCA_025379985.1. Taxonomy (NCBI): domain Eukaryota; kingdom Metazoa; phylum Chordata; class Amphibia; order Anura; family Hylidae; genus Phyllomedusa; species Phyllomedusa bahiana. Next base: position 8,902 of record JAODAL010076955.1, on the reverse strand, counting down.
TGTCGGAAACCAAAATTTTTTAAAAAAATAAATTTTTTTTATTTTCAAAAAAATTTTTAAAAAACACCAAAACAAAAATTTAATAAAAAGGGAAAAAACGAAAATTTGGGGTTTAAAAACCCACCAAAAGGGGTTTTTGCATCAATAATTCAAAATTTGCTGCCAAGATCCATTTCCCCCGTGATGAAATATTAAAAAAAATTTTTCTTTTTATTCAAAAATTTTTTTTCCCAAAAATTTATTATTAAATATTGGGATAAATTTTAAAATGCAAATATGTTTTTTAGTATTAAAAATTTTTAAAATAAACATAAATTAAAAGCCCCCTTTTTACAAAAAAAAAAATTTATGTGCAAACCAATTACTGTATATCAAAAACATAAATAGTGCATTTTTTTTACAAAGGATCCTAGGGGCTATAGTGGGCCCCCAAAAGGTTGTATACACAAAAACCAATTTAGGGGGGAAAGTATTTTAAAGCAAAAAAATTTTTTACCCCCATGGTATGTGTTTTAAAAAAGTCTTCCCCCCGGGGTGTTTTGCATCTAGCTTTTTTAAGGGGGGGCATAACCAATTTTTGGGCTATAAAAAACCACTTTATATAGATGGCCCAACAAAATTTTTCCCAATACCCCGACCTGTAAAAGTTTCAATGGGGGCTTCCCGCCGCTTTTTCCCCTGGGGTCTGTCGGCGCCCAAAGGAAAAGGGGTCAACACCAGCGCGGGCCCGCAATTAAACCCGACGCGTCATGTGTTTCGTCGCCGCCCCGTGCCCTTTTTATTATTTATTTTATATACACATCGGGGCAAATTCGGCAGTATTATCATTTGATTTCGGCCATTTTCAGTTTTATTTCAGTTTTCATTAGAAAAACCCCTAGGAGCGTCGCCTCGCTCTCCCCTTTGGGCCAAATTTCGGGCCTCTTTTTTAAATTAGCCAATCACAAATTGAGGGTCGCTCGCATTTCTTTTCCCAAAGGGAAATCTATGAGAAAGTTGCTCCCCGCTTGATTTGGGTAAGCTGGACGGCCCCCGCCGCTTCAACCAATCAGTCTTTTCTGCCTTTTTACCGGGTTTTTTTTAAATGTCCCGCCTTTGAAAATGATTGGTCAATTTTTTCTTCCCAAAGGGTTTGAATGGGCCCCTTCGCTCCTATTCTGATTGGTCAATTCTTTTCCCCCATAGGTTAGAAAGGGCCCCTGTCGCCCTATTCGATTTGGCTGGTTAATGGCGGGCCAATGAGAAGAGCTTTTAACAATTTTAATTTCTGTATTTTTCCCGGCAATTCTTTCTAATTTCAATTCCTTATGTAGCGGGCCCGGTTTTCGGCGACAAACGGGGTTGTTCGGGATTTTTGATTTATTTTTAGAGAAATTTTAGCCCCTTTATCCCGATAATTTTTTACAAATTTAAAAAAAATTATTTTTTTTTTTTAAAACTCCATTTTGCCGGCGCTTTAACGACGAGATTGCATTGCGCCCTTTTCTCCATAGCTATTAAAGGGAGAAAATTGCTCGCGCTTCCCGTTGGGCGAGATAGGGAAGCCCCGCCCAGGTCAACAATCAGTTTTTTTTCTGTATTTTTTCTGTCCCTTTTTATCTGTCCCGCCTTTTTTTTTGATTGGTAAAACTTCTCCATAGCTTTTAATGGGGGTTTTTTCGCTTTCCCATTCTGATTGGGTGGGGTTTTTGCCGCCCCGAGAATAGCTTAAGGGAATTTTGGGAATTTCTGTATTTCCCGGCAATTTTTCTCTTTGCCAAATTCCCCATGTAGGCCGGTCTTGGCGACAAACCGTTTTTTTGGGGGTTGAATTTTATTTTTGTTTATAGGGAAAAATTTTTTAGGGGGTCCCTTTTTTAAAAGGATTTTAAATTTCATTTAATTTTAAAAAAAATTTTTTTTTTCATACTCCATTTCCGCCGGGGGCTGAGAGCCGAGGGCTGCATTGCGCCCCTCTCTCCATAGACTACTAAAGGGAGAAGTAGCTTGGCTCTGATTGGCTGCGATAAAACCAAGCCACCGCTAGCTCAACCCTTAAAATTTTCTTTTCGGGATTTTTACTGTATTTTGAACTGTCCCCCCCCTTTTATTTTGAAATTGGGTTTTAACTTTCCTAGGCTTTTTTAAAGGGTCCTGTCGCTTCCCTATTCTGATTGGCCAAGATGGGCCCAAACCCCCCCTTTGCTCAGCCAATCCCCTCTTTTTTTGCATTTTTTTGTTTTTTTGAACTGTCCCACCTTTTTATTTGATTGGTCAATAGTTCTCCATAGGTTTTTTTTTTGGTTTACTGTGCTTCCCCCATTTGATTTGGGCCCGTTTCTGCCCAAAAATGAGAAAGCTTTCAGGGAAATTTTAATTCTTTATTTCCGGCAAATTTTCCAAAAAAACCGAAAATTTTTGTATAGTGCCGTTCTAGATTTTTGGGAAAAAATGATTTTTTTTTTTGTATTTTTTATTTTTGAGGTTTGGTCTTTTTCTGAGAATTTTTTTTCCCCTTTTAAAAGGCGATATTTTTTTCTTCTCGCACGGACATCTTTAATCTTTTTCGCTTTTCCAGCCTGCCGCATCGGAAAAAAAATGTGAGGCGCAGTCCGCACAGCGCATGTCCCCGCAATTGCCCCACAAGGGGAGGGGGGGATTTTGCCGATGATGGTGCCTACCTCGGGCGGCGAACCGGCGCGCGCGCACTGCCTAAGCCCCCACTGCGCCCCAAACCTGGCGGGCGCGGCGGATTTACATGGATGTTGAGCACGCCCCGGGGCCCCCACATAAATCAGGCGCAGATTTTGCCCGAAAACGGCGGAAAAGGGGGCCCCCGACGTGGCGAGATTTTTACATGTCGCCCCCAATGTTTTTTTAACATATGTTCATTGCAGCATCTCGATGGGCCCAAAAGCAGATTTAAAAAATACAGAAAACCCAAAAATCATAAGCAAAAATTTTAAATACAATATAAATATAAAAATGGTTATAAAAACCTCAAAGAAATGGGGCAAAATCAAAACTTCTTAAGACCTCAGGGTGTAACGTACCCCCCCTCATTATCCATCTGGTCTCCCAATGGGCCAAAATTCTCTTCCCCAATTGTTTACGATTAGATATTACAATCCCATCAAACCCTTTTACTTGGGGGGGAGTGTTTTTCGAGTCGTGGGTTCAAAGAAATGTTTGTAATAGGTTTAAGTTGCGTAATGTCAGAGAATGTAGGCCTTAATAATATCCAAAAACATGTTTCGTATATTTATTTTAAATTCCGTGGGAAAATATTTTTAAATGGGGTTTTTAATGATAGAGGGGAAGCAAAGTTGTGATATATGGGGTTTTATATGATAGGGGAGAGGGCTAAACTCTCTAAAATATAGGGTTATATGTAGGGAGAAAAGCTGGTCTGTGATTTAGGGTTTTGTAGGGGAGAAAAGTGTTTGTGTTATAGGGTTATATGATGAGGAGAGGGCTGGCTTGATTTTTAGGGTTATTTGTAGAGGGATGAGCGGAGCTTGATATTTTGGGTTATATGTGAGGAGGAAGTGGTCTGTGATATTGGATTTATATGAAGAGAAAAATGAGGCTCTGTGTTATTAGGGTTATTGATAGAGGAGTGGCTCTGTGATATATGGGTTTATGTAGAGGGGGGCTGAGTTGGGTATTAGGGTTTATATAGGGGGAGAAAAAGCTAAGTCTGGATATATAGGGTTGTATATAAAAGAGAATGTAGAACCAAGGAAACAAAGGAGGGGGCTCAAAAAAAAGCACTTTAAAGATCATGGGTGGCCTTGCCAAACTCCCCGCTTTTAACTATAGAAAACTTATGGAAGAAGTTGAAGCTCCGAGTTGCCAAGCGACAGCCTCAAAATCTTAATGCTTTAGAGATGATCTGAAAAGAGGAGTGGACCAAAACTCCTCCTGACATTTGCGCAAACCTCATCATCAACTACGAAAAACGTCTGACTGCTGTGCTTGCTAACAAGGGTTTTGCCACCAAGTTTTAAGTCTTATTTGCCAGATACAATACTTATTTCTCACTGCAAAATGCAAATAAATTCATATAATTTATACAATGTGATTTTCTCGATTTTATTTTTGATATTCTATCTCTCAATGTTAAATTTATCTACCCACAAAATTATAGACTGTTCATGTCTTTGTCAGTGGGCAAACTTACACAATCAGCAGGGGATCAAATAATTATTCAAATAATTATTTCCTTCACTGTACTTTCTCCTTGAAGCAGGTTGCCATTAAAAGTGAGGTAAAAAAAGTTTTAGTATTACCTAAAAAGGATTTGAAAATCTATAAATGCCAATTGCCCCTTATCTATAGATTCTCAAAATGTTAAACCCATATACTGGTTCACAAACACCAGTGTGCATTTTCCACAAGTTAAACTTAGAGGTGTCCCCACTACGAAACATCCACGTCACATTCAGCTCATACCTAGCTATGAACCGACCGTGTTATGGGGTCTTGATAAGTTACCATGACAGCTGGAAGCCTAATGAAGTAATAGAACTGCCATCTTTGTATGCCCACTGCCATCTATGTAATGCAGAAGGATTTACAAACAGTAGTGCCCCCTAGTGGTCAAGTAACCTTGGGGGACTGCATGTAAAAGTTTAAAAGAAAAAAATTTCAAAGTTAAAAAATAAAAAATATAAAAAATTTTGCCACAACATTTTTACAAATAAGAATAAAAAAAAATTACTGATAATTGGTATCTCTGACTGTAAAATTCTGATCTTTTAATATAACTTCATTTATCCTGTATGCTGAACACCATAGAAAAAAAATCCAAATGGCAGAATTACAATTTTTTAAAGTCATTTCACGTCATCAAAAATTTTGGAGAAAAAAAGTGATAAAAAAATTTTTCTTGTGCCCCAAAAGGGTAAATTTTAAAATTTACAATTTATCCTACAAAAATATAAACCTTGTTTTGGGCCCAAAAGTAAAAAAAAAAAAAAAAAAATTTTTTTTTGGGGTTTCATAAAAAAATTGGGGGTGCAGCAAAAAGTTAAGAGGTTTAGAAAAGGGGTTTTCTTTTTTTTTTAAAAATACAAAAACTTTAACAAAAAACCCTTTTTTCTAACAAAATTCATATCGGACCTGCAGAATTCAAAAAAACACATCTTTTATGGGGACGAGGGGAATTCCATAAAAATACCCCCCCACTAAAAGGGGTGAGTAAATTTTTTCACTTTTTCACACCTTTTAAAGATTTTTTTTTTGGGTTTTTTTCTAGTAAAAAAATAGGGTTTTATTGGGCCAAGGGGCCTTTTTAAAAAGTACTTTCTTGCCGCAAAAAAAAACAACCCCTCATTTCCCTTTTGGGGTTTAAAAAAAATTAAAAAGTTAGAGTTCTGGAAGGGGGGAAAAGGAAAAAAATTTAAAGGAAAAAAAAATTTTTGACCACACGGTGGGCAGGGGTTACAATAGTCACCACAATATTTAGTGTTAGCCATATCCTATCGCTATGATATTCCGCTTTCTCTGCGTTTCAAAACCTAAACCTAAATTTCAAATAAAATAGGCAATGTTGGAAATTTTAAATAAGGGGTTTTCCCCCCCAAAAATAAGAAAACCCGCGAAAGAAAGGGACATAGCCGAGATTTTGTTAAAAACCCAAAATTAAAGGCACCCCCAAAAAAGACCTTTGGGGAAAATTTCATTGCTGCGCCCCCCCATACACGGGGCCCGGGCCCCAAAGGGGTGGGCAAAGAAAAAGGGTTGGGGAGGGGGGTGGGGGCGGGGTTTTCCCAAAAGCCCCGCTCCCCCCGGAAAAACAGCCCGGGGAAACTTTATTGTTGTAGCAGAGTTTTTGGGAAGGGGCCCTGTGCAGGGAGGTAATGGGGCTGTGTTTGTCCCCCCGGTTTTCCCAAACATCCCGGGGAAAAGGAGACAGAAATTTATACAAAAAAGTGGGGGATGGGGGGGGAGAAACCAGGGTAATGTTTATGACACCAAAACACACATCTCACAGGATGGCTGAGGGGCATGGGGGAATTCTAGTCCCGAATGTAACTTTTGGGCCACCCTTTTGAGATAAGTCACTGAAGCTGCCAAAAAATGTCCTTAACAAAATTATATCCTTTGGTTTGTAAACTCAAACTATCAAATGTTCAACGCTGGGTCCCAAAAATTTTTTGTTTTAAAAAATTAAGGATCAGATTTTATCCTTTTTTTAATATTTATTTGAATTTTCATTGAAAAATTTAGTTCCCTCTACTTAATTTTTTTTTTTAAAAGGGGGTTTTATGGGTTAAAGTGTTCGTCCCTCTTCAGCTAATTCTATGAGATTAAAATTTAAAATCCAGGGGCGTGTCCCCCTCTCACCCGGCGTGTGTGTTCTTTGTCGGGGTGTTTTTTTCCTGACAGGAGGGGTGTCTCCCTCATGAAGAGCTGTGACTTCATCATTTGTTTTTGCGTAAAAAGGGGAAGGTTTTTCTGGACAGAACGATCTGCGGGCCCCCCCTGCAGTGTTCTCTTGGGGTTGGTTCCTTCATCTTAAAGGGTCCACAGCCCCCTTGCTGTGCAAAAAAACCCAATTTTATACACACAGCCTGAAACTGATGAAACACATGTGAGGAATGAAAACTTGCCCCCCCCCCCCCTTTCCTCCTTGTTATCAGACAGGAGGCTGTTGTTTTTGTTTATGGAGGGAAAAAGGTATAAAGCCCTTTTTTTTATGAGGGGGTCATGGAGTTACACATTTTGTTTAAATTTCCCCGTTTATTCCCTTAGGTTGGGGTGAGTTTACAGCCAGCAGCCCTTCACATAGGGTGGGGTTTTTCTTTCGGTTTTAAAAAGCTCAGAGGGAGTAAACAAAAAGTGTGCAGGCAGCCAGCAGCCCTGGGGGCGTGTCCAGGACGTTTCCTGTCTGGGGGCGTATCCCAACAGGCTGAATGAAATGTCAGTCAGCCAATCAAAATTTCCCGGGAGCGTTACAGGGGGGGGGGGGGGGGAATCCGGGCGGGGGCGTTTTTCAAAATAGCAATCACAGAAAAAGGGGGGGATGGCCCAACTAGCAGCAGCGAGATAGAAAACAATCCAAAAAAAGCTTATATTTTACCCATATTAAGTGAAATTCGGTTAAAGCAAACCCCAAAAAACAAAAGTGTTATTTTTATGTCCCCTTTTAAATTGGTTAAAGTTTTTGGGAGCGAGAAACCCCCTTTACTACAATAACAATAACCCCATTTATTTATTTTTTTAAATTATAATTCCATGATTTTTCTCACATACCTCCAAAATGGTTTTCTCCCTGTTATTCATAGTTATTCTTTTACTGTCACTTTTCTGTTTTCCCAAGGGCAGTAAAGGTTGATTAATTATTTTTTTTAATTTTAAAACATATCCCTTAAAAAAGTCTCTCCCCTTTCTGCTGTATTTTGAACTTGGGGCGCTTTTTCAATTAAGAATAATGGATTTTTTGCAAATTTTTGCACCCATAATTCTGAATTTAAAAATTTCAAACAACCCTCATTTTTTTTTACTTTAAAAGGGGGGGGAATTTTTTTTTTTTTTTTCTTTTTCAAAATAGCTTTTTGGGCAAGAAGATACAAATCACAAATCAGCTTTACAGAAACATTTTTAGTTTTAAAAAAGCGGGACAAAAGTCAGCGAAGTAAATTTTAAAATTTTTACTTTCATAAAATCTGTAGGGGATATTTCGTTTCATGGTACACTTGCCATAGGGGGAAAAAGGGGGGGGGTTTCAAAAGGAATTTGGGAAGATGACAACAACAAAAAAACAAAAACAAAACAAAAACAAACAACAAAAAAAAAAAGGGGGGGGGGAGCCAGGAGGGAGAGGGAGGTAGGCGGGAAGGAGGGGGGCACCATAAATTTAAAGGGGAGGAGGTCTCCAGGGCAGTAAGAGATTTCCAAAAACCATAAAACAAAAAATTTGTGTCTTTTTATCTTCATTCATGAAAAAAACTTTTGGGGGGCTGGTTTTAAAAATTTTTTGGGTCAAAAGATGTTTTTAAATGCCCCCGACTTTTTAAAAGTGGGTCTCAAAAAAGGGCAGGGCTTATGCTTTTCTTTCTCTCAAAACGAGCCAATCAGGCTCTCACTGTTTTAAAAAGACCTCCATTATTCGAGAGGGAAAAAAAAAAAAACACCCCCCCTGCCCAAAAATGCCCTTTTATGACAGCCTGTTGGAGTTGGGGAAGGGGGCAGAAACCCAAAAAAGGAAGCACCTCTTCCTTCCATTTTAGGTTAAATCAATGTTCACCCAAATTTTAACGTATGTTTTGCACACAAAAAAAATTTCTGAAAAAAGTATTTCAAAAACCGGGTTTCCCCTTTTTAGGGCTGCGGCCAAATGTAATTATTTCATGTTTCACACACAGCCCCAGCTTTTTAAAAATCTTTTTATCAAAATATTTTGAACCGAGAGTCTCAAAATTTTTTATTTTATGATTGATAGCTAAAGGCTTTTTAGGGATTTCCAACGTAGTGTTTTCCCCTTTTTTGGGAAAATAATGTGCCCCTGGGGGGGCGGTCTTTTTTGTGTGTACAAAAGTTTTAATTAAATGGGTGCCGCAGCCTGCCTGCCTGACAGTTTGGGCATCCTTTGGGAAATTCAAGGGGTTACTCTTCGAATATTCACCTTTTAAAATTTTCTAAGACCCCCAAGTTTCTATTTCCCGGGATCAAGGCGGGGGAGCAAAAAAGGGGGCGATTTTTTAAAAAAGTAAGGGAAACGGAAAAAAACCCCAAAACTTGTACTTCGATCCTTAATGGCGATCCCCCCAAAAGTCCCCGTTTTCCCCGATTGCCTGCCGGGAGATAAAAACCCTGGGGTTTAAACATAGGAAGAGGGGGAAAAGGGGGCCCTCCCCGTCTGGTACCCCTTTCGGGGTTTTTTGAGGCTCGAAAGCAAAACCCTTCCCCTAATTTG
>JAODAL010076954.1:0-13442 GCA_025379985.1 Phyllomedusa bahiana | reverse complement strand
ATTCTTTGGAAAAGAATCGCTTAAAAAAACAGTTTTTCAAAAAACAGACCCCTGCAGGGTGTTGTAAAAAACTTTTTTTGTCCATGCTTAAATATGCAGAGGGAGTTGGTTTGGTCTTCATACAATTTTGTTTTTTAGTATGACACGACATGACTCCCCCGCCGCTCTTGGGAATGCCTACTAAAAAATTTCCTGGGCACTTAAGAGGGCAAAAATGACAAAAAAATCAAGCGGGAATTAACCTGAAAAAAAGTCATGCCAGCGGAAAGCTGGAAAAAAAAAACAAGCTGAGACTCAGGTGGCAACTTTTGTGACAGAGTGGGGAGGTGACGGGGGGCCCCACAGCGCATGGGGTAGGAGGGGAAAAATGTTATTTGGAGTGGCAAAAACAGTAGTAGGCCCAAAGGGGGCACAATGACACAGTGGGGGTGACGGCAGCAGAAGATGAGGTAGGCGTCACAATGACTTCTGGAGGTGGCAAAAAAAACAGGAGTAGGCCACAGAGTGAAAAATGACGGAGTGGAGGTCATGGTAGCGCAGCATGAGGCAGGCAGTGGCCAATGACATTTGGAGGGGGAAAAAACAGTTGTAGGCCACAGGTGGCACATGACACAGTGGGGGGCCGACAGAGCCACAGCGAGGTTTGAGGTCAGGCAGTGGCACAATGAACATTCGGGGAGGGGGCAAAAAACAGGAGTAGGCCACGGGGGCAATGAACGTGTGGGGGCACGCAGCAGAAGCGCATGAGGGTCAGACAGTGGCCAAGACTTCTGGAGGGGGCCCAAAAAACAGTAGAGGGCCACAGATGGCACAATGACACAGTTGGAGGCACGACAGCAGCCACGCAGAAAAGCATGAGGTCAGGCAGTGGCCAATGACTTCTGGGGGTTTTAAAAAAGGGAGGCCACAGGGGCAAAATAAAAGGAGTGGAGGTAGGGTAGCAGAGATGGGGTCAGCCCGTGGACAATGACATTCTGGGGTGGCAAAAAAAGGAGTGGGCCCACAGGTGGCACAATAAAACCGTGTGGGGGGCAGACAGCAGAAGCGCATGAGGTTAGCAGTGCACAATAATTCTGGGGGGTTGGAAAAAAACAGTAGTAGGCCACGGGAGTGGACCTGAACATTTTGGGAGGGCACGACAGCGCGCAGCATGGGTCGACAGTGTCCAATGACATTTGGAGGTGGAAAAAAAAACAGGAGTGGGCCACAGAGTGGAAAAATGAACAGTGTGGAGGGGGGACGAGCAGCATGGGGGTAGACAGTGGCAAAATAAAATTCTGGAGGGGGCCCAAAAACGTGTAGCCACAAAAGTGGCAAAAATGACACAGTGTGGGGGGCACGGGACGCAGCAGCAGTTTGAGGTCAGGCATTTGGCACAATAAATTTTGGGAGGTGGCTAAAACGTAGTAGGCCAAGAGTGGCACAATGACAGAGAGTGGAGGTCACGGAGCAGCAGCGAGGTAGACAGTGGCAAAATGACATTTGGAGGTGGCAAAAACAGGGTGGTCACGAGGGCAATGACACAGTAGGGGGACGAAGCAGCGCTGGGTGACAGGGGCCCAAAATGAATTCTGGAGGTGGCAAAAACGTAGTAGGCCCAGAGTGGCCAATGACACATGTGGAGGGGCACGACGCGCAGCAGCATGGGTCAGAAAGTGTCCAGGGGAAATTTGGAGGTGGCCCCAAAAAAACAGGGTGGGCCAAGGTGGACAATGAACGTGTGGAGGGAAAAACAGCAGCAGCAATAGGTGACATGGCACAATGACATTTGGGGGGGCCCCAAAACATTTGTAGGCCACAGGTGGCCCAATGACGAGGTGGAGGTGCGGGGGCACCCACAGCAGAAATGAGGTCAGACATTTGGGGGCACAATGCAAAAGTGTGGGGTGGGTGGAAAACCGCCCCCTGGTAAAGTGGTTGGTGGCAGTGGAGAAACTGTCGCGTGTTGGCATCAGGCAGGTGGGGGCATCAGAATGTGGCTGGGCAGGTAATTTAAAACCCCAAAATATTTTCACATTTTGGGTGAGGCAAAATGGTGATGTAGTCGGACCCCCTAAGGCATTGGTGTGTAAAAATCCTGGCCGATCCCGCCTGTTTTATTTGACAAAGGTCATCGTTCCAATTTCCCGTGGAAGGGGTTTTCCCCCGGGGGTTTAACGTTTGGCCCCCGGCATGAAACCCCGTCTGTCCCCACACTATTTTGGCCGGGAGGAAAAGTTCTCCACTGCAAAACTCGGAAAGTTGCGGCCCCAAAATCCGTTTGGCCCTGCCGTAGTCCAGCGGATCTTCTAACTGGGGTGGAAGAGTGTGTCCAAGTAGGCCACCCCCTTTGGGGGTTCAGGGAATGCTCCAGGCCTGCTGTGCTGTGGGGATCCCCTCCTCACTAGGGGGGTAAAGGGAAGCTGCTATCGTGACCCCCAAGACTTAGGTTGGGGTGATGGGTGGTATGCTCCTACACCCCCCCCTTCCCCCCAGCAGCGCGGCGTAGTAGTAAAGGCTGAGGAACCCCCGGTCAGACCTGTCAGAGGGGGCGATCCCGCACTAGGCAGCGGCCAACTGCTCGGAGGTTTTTCCCTTTTGTTTTTGAGTTTGTGCTCCCTCTCAATGCTGGGAAAAAAGGCCCCCTTTTTTGGACCGGTACCGGGGGGGTCCATTAGGGTGGAGAGCCAGAAAAAAACCCTTTCCCGGAGGGCTGACTATTCGGCTAATACCCAGGCAAATCAGCATGTTTGCGGCCCATCTGCACAAGTGATCCGGGGGGTTTCCCCTCCCCTCCATTTTCCATTTGTATATGCCCGGTGTTGGTGTAAAATTCTGCCCGGGTCTTCCTCATCTCCCACCCCTTCCCTCCTCCAGCTGTTGCCCCTCCTCTTTGTCACCTGGGTAGAAAATCCACTCATTTCAAAAGAAAATTTGATTTTTTGCCCCAATGTCTTTTTCCCTCCTCCTCCTTTCCCCAATTTCAGTCCCGGGGAATAATGTGGCCGGGAGATTTTTAGTCGCCACTTTCTCCAGTCCCCTGCCCAGACAGATTTTTTAGATCTTTTTCCAGGCCCCAAGAACCCAGTGGAATGACGTTATTCTTTCCCTTTTAGCCCTGTGGACTGACAAAAAACGGGGGGCCTCCTCGAATGGCCTAAAACAAATGGGGGGTGTCACGAAATGAGCTGCCTGGCTGACATCAAAGTTAAAACGGGGGAGTTCCCCTGTCTGCCGGGGATCATAAAAAAAATCGCTAAGGGCCCCTTCCTCTGCTAATACAGTCGGTTTCCCAACATGTGCAGGCGGGAAATTTCCCAAGGGGTGGAAACTCGATTCAGGGGTGTGTTGGGGGGGGCCCGTTCTCCCGCTGAAACTCGAGGGGGTTTTTCCGGGCCCTTTGTGGGAAATTTTGGTGAATTTCCCATGCACAGTTTCCGGGCCTTTTTTTTCAGAACCCTTTGAAGTTTCGGTGGAAGATTTCGGGAAAAACCTTTTCAAAACCCCAGTTTTAACAAAATGCGCTTTTCAGGGGCATGGCCACCCCTTCCTCGGTTGCGGCGGGACCCCTTTTCCCCTCCCTTTTGTCCGTCCCCAAGGGTTCCCGATTTGCATTTGGGCGCGGAAAAAAAGCCACAATCGTTTTCTTGCTGCATGGAAGGAGCAGTTCCCCCCCCTGTGTGCCCTTTGTTTGCCGGGGGCAAGCCAGGTGTAAAAATGCGGGGCCCACCGCTGTGCCCAACACATGTGGTATGATGGAAAATTTTCTTGGGGAGGCTGGGGTTGGGGTGGGGGGAAAGTAGGAGGGGAAAAATTTGGGCCCCGGGAGCCACATTTTGACAACATGGAGGAAAAAGCGGCTTTCCCTGTCCAAGTTTTTGGGGTGTGCCGGGGGCAGGAACCCACTTTCCCCGTGGGCCGAAAAGGACATGTACTGGCCCTGACCCTAGTTACAGCTCCAGACGTCCGTGCCCGCGTGCACCTTGGAAACAAACCCATAAGCTCAAGGGGCTGGCCCACCTTTCTGTTCTACCCTATTTATGAAATGGGTACTGCCTTTTTGGAAAAGGGAAAAAAAAGGCTTGGGAAATTTTCCCTCTCGGCTCGGCACAAGCCCCTTGTTTTCTGAAAAGGTGCCCGAGCCAACCCTTTTTGGGAAAAGGGAGGGGGTGCAGTACCAACAAAATTGGAAGGAGGCCCCGGGCAGCTTTTGCCTTAGGATGGTTGGACGCATATTGTTGTCTCTTTCAATGCTCGCAAACAGCTGGCGCATATAGCGAGGAGCGGGGAGCTCTGGACCAGGAGATGTGTCAAAGAGAAACAGTCCCCGCAAGGTTGGAGCCTTGCGGTGCAATGGCAGGGTGCCACTCCCCTGCTGCTGCTGTTGCGCGCGGCAGGATGGACCACCCACTCTGAGAAAATTTCCCCCAGGCCCCGGAGGGTGAAAATGCATTGTTGACGCAGGGCGTGTCCCAAAATTAGCTCCGGGGCCACGTTCACTTTCCCCCAGTTTCTACATTCCCCATATTGGGCCCCTCCGGTGTTTTAGCAAAAAAGGGGACCCCCCGAGTAGCTAATTTTTTTACCCCAAACGCCGAAATGGGGACAAATGCCCGCTCCTTGTGACCCCCTGTCTGATTGGACCTGAAAAAGGGGTTTTTTCCCCTGGCGCTTGGCCCCAAACCTCACCTTGCTACCCTGCTGATCAGGGCCACACAACCCATTGCGGTGCGCGCGCCTACGCCAAGCTGAGCCCTTTTTCCTACGATGAGAACCCTTCCCTACTCAGCCCCAAGTGGGGCGGCTACATTGATCATTTGTGTTTCTCGTCATGGTCCCTCAACCGGTTTGGGAGAAGGCTACCCCCCCAACATGACTCCCTGCCACTCCAACATCTTACTTTGCCGCCACTGAAAGGCAGGGGATTTTGGGCCCCATTTTTCCTGCCAAGTAGCGTGACTGCCCTCCTCAATTGTTCTCCTGCATATAGTGGGTTTGGCCCCAGACCAATTAATTTGGCTGGGGGAATCGGATGGAAAGAGGGGGGTTGAGGGACAGGTGGGGGGCCTGACCCCCCCGGGGGCATGCCAAAAAGGGTTGTGTCTGAAAAATCCACCGTTTCTTGCTGGGATTTCAGATGTCACCTTTGGGGTTTGCTGAACTAATGCAGCGGGTTGTGGCCTACCGAGTGACCCCTGCTGCGACGTCCCCTTGCTGTGCTTCAACCTGGGCCTGCTCCAGGAATGTTTGTGCCACTGCCACTCGCAGGTGAAGAGCCTGCCACCTCTCTGTCTGACATACTGTTGTTCTAAAATGTACAGACACTGTTTGATGAAAATATCTGTATATGATAAATACACACCCTGTATTTGACTTCAAATGAACCCACTAAGAAGCTTGGTAACCCTTGGATATAAATTGCTCTCCACAAATGGGCAGGAAAAATTTACTTGTATGTGCCGTTTGAAAACTCTATGTATTTTACTGAATATAAAAGCACAAACAGGCTTAATTAACCTTCGGATATGAATAATGCTACAGAATTTCTTCTGTAGCGGTGAAAAACAAAATTTCTTTTACTGAGTACAACTGCAGAAAAACACTTAGTTAACCCCTGGATGTAAATTGCGCCAAAGAATTGAGCAACCCCAAACTACGAGCTTTGTAGCGTGTTACAATGGTGTGTTTTTTACGCTACACAACAAGAGAAAATTTTTTAATTAACCTTCGCTTGTGAATTATGCTACAGGAAAAATGTATTTTTTGGCGGTGAAAAAGACGGTTTCTTGGAGTCACCACGGCAGCAAAACAATGCTTAATTAACCCCTGGATGTAAATTGCGCCAAACTTTTGAGAAACCACAAACTACTAGCTTTGTAGCGTGTTACAATGGCGTGTTTTTTACGCTGCACAACAAGAAAAAAAATAGTAATTAACCTTCGCTTGTGAATTATGCTACAGAAAATTAATTTTTTGGCGGTGAAAAAGACGGGTTTTTGAGTCACCATAGCAGCAAAACAATACTTAATTAACCCCTGGATGTAAATTGCGCCAAACAATTGAGCAACCACAAACTACCAGCTTTGTAGGGTGTTACAATGGCGTGTTTTTTATGCTATACAACAAGAGAAAAAATTGTAATTAACCTTCGCTTGTGAATTATGCTACAGGAAAAATGTATTTTTTGCGGTGAAAAAGACGGTTTCTTTGAGTCACCACAGCAGCAAAACAACGCTTAATTAACCCCTGGATGTAAATTGTGCCAAACAATTGAGGAACCACAAACTACTAGCTTTGTTGCGTGTTACAATGGCGTTTTTTTACGCTCCACAACAAGAGAAAAAATTGTAATTAACCTTCGCTTGTGAATTATGCTATAGGAAAAATGTATTTTTTGCCGGTGAAAAAGACGCTTTCTTTGAGTCACCACAGCAGCAAAACAACGATTAATTAACCCATGGACAGGGGCGTAACTACCGGGGTAGCAGGGGTAGCAGTTGCTACATGGGCCCCTGCGCTTAGGGGGCCCCGGGGCAGCTGCTACTGCGTCCGCTACTCCGGTAATGCCGCTCCTGGGCCCTCCGGCAGTGAACTTAACAGTTCACTGCGGCGGGCGGGAGCTGCGGGCCCAGCGCATACTCCCTCTGAACGCCCGGCCCCCCGGCCGAGCGTTCAGAGGCAGCGCTGCTCGTAGTAGCAGGACGGAGCGCCGATCGCATCCGCTCTGTTACTTCCCCCTGCCGGCCCTCTGTGGTCACTGTTGGGGCCGCGGCGTGACGTCACATGACCGCGCCGCCCGCGCTGAGCGCAGAGGCTGCAGGGAGAGCAGCAGAGCGGAGCAAGCGCCGCATCGGGGGAGCGTGGACCGAGGTGAGTAAGTTGTTTCTTATTTTATCTACCCATATGCCTGCCTATAGCCCCCCATATGCCTGCCTATAGCCCCCCATATGCCTGCCTATAGCCCCCATATGCCTGCCTATAGCCAACCATATGCCTGCCTATAGCCCCCCATATGCCTGCCTATACCCCCCATATGCCTGCCTATACCCCCCATAATGCCAGCCTATAGCCCCCCATATGCCTTGCTAAATAGCCCCCATATGCCACCTATACCCCCCATATGCCTACCTATACCCCCCCATATGCCTCCTATAGCCCCCATATGCCTGCATATAGCCCCCATATGCCTGCCTATACCCCCATGTGCCTATATAGTCCCCCATAGCCTGCCTATAGCCCCCCATATGCCTGCCTATAGCCCCCATATGCCTGCCTATAGCCCCCCATATGCCTGCCTATACCCCCCCTATGCCTGCCTATACCCCCATATGCCTGCCTATAGCCCCCATATGCCTGCCTATAGCCCCCCATAGCCTGCCTATACCCCCATAGCCTGCCTATACCCCCATATGCCTGCCATAGCCCCCCATATGCCTGCCTATAGTCCCCCATATGCCTACCTATACCCCCCATATGCTATCTATACCCCATATAGCCTGCCTATAGCCCCCATATGCCTGCCTATAGCCCCCCATATGCCTGCCTATAGCCCCCCATATGCCTGCCTATAGCCCCCATATGCCTGCCTATAGCCCCCCATATGCCTGCCTATAGCCCCCCATATGCCTGCCTATAGCCCCCCATATGCCTGCCTATACCCCCCATATGCCTTCCTATAGCCCCCCATATGCCTGCCTATAGCCCCCCATATGCCTACCTATACTCCCCCATATGCCTGCCTATTGCCCCATATGCCTGCCTATAGCTCCCCCATATGCCTGCCTATAGCCCCCATTTGCCTGCCTATAGCCCCCATATGCCTGCCTATAGCCCCCCATATGCCTGCCATAGCCCATATGCCTGCCTATAGCCCCCCATATGCCTGCCTATACAGCCCCCAAATATATGCCGCCATGCCTGCCTATACACCCCCTATATGCCTGCCTGCCTATACAGCCCCCTATATGCCTGCCTGTCTGCCTATACAGCCCCCTATATGCCTGCCTGCCTATACAGCCCCCTATATGCCTGCCTGCCTAACAGTACTGCCTGCCTGCCTATACAGCCCCTATATGCCTGCCTGCCTATACAGCCCCCTATATGCCTGCCTTCCCTATACAGCCCCCTATATACCTGCCTGCCTATACAGCCCCCTATATGCCTGCCTGCCTATACAGCCCCCTATATGCCTGCCTGCCTATACAGCCACCCTATATGCCTGCCTGCCTATACAGCCCCCACTATCTGCCTGCTTGCCTGCCTATACAGCCCCCATCTGCCTGCCTGCCTATACAGCCCCCTATATGCCTGCCTGCCTATACAGCCCCCTATATGCCTGCCTGCCTATACAGCCCCCAATATGCCAGCCTATACAGCCCCCATAAGCCTGCCTGTACAGCCCCCATATGCCTGCCTTTACACCCCTATATGCCTGCCGTATACCCCCACAAGCCTGCCTGTTATACCCCCACAAGCCTGCCGGTCTACTTATATGGGGCCCCTTTAGCTACCTAAAGCCCACCATATGCCTGCCTATAGCCCACCTAACCCTGTCTACCTGTATGGCTCCCTAAGCTACCTAAACCCTGCACCTGCCTATATGGGCACTCTATTGGCTACCTAAACCTTGCCTATTTGGGGCCCCATATATCCTATCTAAGCCCTGCCTGCTAAATGGACCGCATATAGCCAGGGGGCAGGTGCTGGAAAAGTCAGGATTCTAAGATATTTGTGTCTAAATCTGCAGGACAAGTGGTCGGGAGATGTCATCAAGATGGCGGACTGGACCGATGCAGAACAAAAGAGAAAGTCAACGACTGTCAAGAAACGTCACCTGTGAGTCACAAGATGTAACTGCACTGTAATCACTTATATGTCTGCACAGGCTGTGTACACTGCTGTCTACCACTATATGGTCACTGTATGGAGGTAATATACAGTCTGCAGAGCCTGTGTACATTGTGTGTCTACCATTATATGGTCACTGTATTGGGCTAATATACAGTCTGCAGAGCCTGTGTACACTGGTGTCTACCACTATATGGTCACTGTATGGTGGTTATATACAGTCTGCAGAGCCTGTGTACACTAGTATATACCACTATTATGGTCACATATATTATTATATATTATTATTATTAGACAGTATTGTCTTTGTGTACTGATCAGTAATAGTGTAGGGTTATTATTCAGTCACTATGGGGTGGTAATTTGTGGTCGTTTTCCGGTGGTATAATCAGGTCCTTATGTAATAGCGTTATTGGTAATGTTGGTTTTGGTATATGGGATTGATTGGTAGCAGTATGATGGTGATATGTATGGTGAGGTATTTACCCCTTGTATTATCTACATTATCTAACAGCATGTCCTGGTGCATGGTCGTGTCAGGGAGGGGGGGGCCCATCCAAAAGTTTGCTATGGGCCCTGCTTCTCTAGTTACGCCCCTGCCCCTGGATGTAAATTGCGCCAAACAATTGAGCAACCACAAACTACTAGCTTTGTAGCGTGTTACAATGGCGTGTTTTTTTACGCTACACAACAAGAGAAAAAATTGTAATTAACCTTCGCTTGTGAATTATGCTACAGGAAAAATGTATTTTTTGGCGGTGAAAAAGACGGTTTCTTTGAGTCACCACAGCAGCAAAACAACGCTTAATTAACCCCTGGATGTAAATTGCGCCAAACAATTGAGCAACCACAAACTACCAGCTTTGTAGCGTGTTACAATGGCGTGTTTTTTACGCTACACAACAAGAGAAAAAATTGTAATTAACCTTCGCTTGTGAATTATGCTACAGGAAAAATTTATTTTTTGGCTGTGAAAAAGACGGTTTCTTTGAGTCACCACAGCAGCAAAACAACGCTTAATTAACCCCTGGATGTAAATTGCGCCAAACAATTGAACAACCAAAAATTAAGAGGAAATTGTATGTAAAAGCTGTTTCTTTAAATGAAATACAACAGAACAGGCTTAGATCCCCCTTGGATATTCAATGTGCTGTGAGCAGATAGTATTAAAATGTATATGCAGCTGCACTGGAGGCACACTGGACTTCAGATCCAATACCCAAAAAATCAGAAATAGAAAGTTAAGAGAAGCAGTGTCTGAGACAAGCTGAGACACCCCACAAAAATCGCTGTATGAAAATCAGTTTTTTCATTAAGAGATATTACAAGCAGCCGCGGCAGCACCTTCCCTAATCAGTACAGTGAGAGTGTGAGCTGCCAGCGTCGCGCCCGGACTTATATAGTGCGTTGACGTCACAGAATCCCGCCGGTCTCTGATTGCTTATCATCTCTGCACATGTCATGCAGGCTATGCCCTTCTTCCTCCCAGAGTGCTTTGCCCCATGTAACGCCATGTTCTCGCAGCCATTTTATCAATGAAAAGCACACTTCGTTCACCTGAACTACCCCAAAGTTCGACTTCGTTCCGAACCGAAGTTTTCCTGAAATTCTAAACGAATTCCACTTCGTTAGAATCAATTCGCCCATCTCTAATCCTGATATTGAAAAAAATCAAAACATTGTTACCCAAAAAAGTACTGAACAACTTTTGTTGAGTCTATGAATTTGTTCTGAGAAATAGTAATCCTTAGATGACCTCAGAAATAGTAATACTTGAAATGGATGACCTCAAATCTGATCTCATAATTTCCAGGCTAGAGAATGGCCTCTCTACACTAATTTTTGGTTGGTGGCAAAGCAGTGACCATAGGGGCAACATCTCTTACAATTTCAGGGTATAAAGGAATTGCCTCATGCACAGTCAGTTTTGATGAACAGTTGAACTCTTCTTCTTCTTTGAAAGCAAGTGAAAAATTTTGCTGAAATCTGGCCAATCTGTTTGCTATCTGAGCAGAATCTTTTCCTCTGCAGCAATGCTTTGCCTACTCCATGTCATCCAAATACTTTTCAAAATTAAACTCATCTGATGAGGATGAAGATATGACATCAGTAGCACTGGCAAGACCCAATTCCTCTTGCTCTTGTAACTGCATTGAAATAACTGTACCAATTTATTATATATTTTTGGAGTCAGAGCCGGTCCAATTTATAATGACTCCAACTCCTGTAAAATAAGCTCCGTCTCCACAGAAATGATTTTTGGCTATGGTCTGGGATGTGTTTTAATTTCTGAGTCTGACCCGGGGTCTCTATTATGTATCCTTCAGTCTGTAGTTTCTCTGGAGTCTGTTGTTATTCAGGAATCTATAATGATTCTATAGCAAAATTCTGTAGCATAAATGGCATTGTACTTTAGAGCGATTAAAGAGGATTTATGCAAATCCTATTCATTTGCGTCTAATCAATTTCCAACAAAGAATCTACAACAAGGAGTAATAGAGGGCACCATTTTATTTTTCACCTCTGGCAGCAGAAAGGCTAGTTACTGCACTGTGAGGAGTGGCAAGAAGTCACTTTTTGTGCTTTTAACCCCTTTTAATGCCCTAACAATCTATTAAAATATAACATTATAGGTCAAACTGGAGAAATATTACCAAAACTTACCAGAAACTTACCAAAACTTAAAAAATTTAAATAAAAATGTATGAAAAGACCTCATGTATCCAAAAATGATACCAACAAAAACTACACTTCAGCCCAGCCACAGAAAACGTGCCCTTAATCGGGTCCATAAATAGAAAAAAATTATTGTTTTTCAAAAATAGTGTTGCAAAGCACATTTAAAAAAATGTTTTTGAAAGTAGTGAAATATAACAAAAACTCCGGAACTGTACTTACCGACATTAAATGGTATGGCAAATTGTACCAATAAAAAGCAAATCTTTTTCCACAAACATCAAGCACTCATATGTCCACAGATAGAAAAAAACCTAACCTGATTTAAACAAAAAACGCAGTAAGTTCTGGAGGCTGTATTTCTCCTGCACTTGGGGAAATCAGTAAATAAAAAATATGTAAAAATGTCCCTGTGAGGACTTTTTTTGAGCTTAAAGGAGGCACAAACAAACTATTAATAAGAAAACACAGCCCAAATCACAACTTTTAGCCCTGTTTGCAAAGACACTCAAACTTGATATCACCAACTTGGCACTTTTGATGTTTAAAAAATAAATAAAAAATGAAAAACAGACTTTTTTATTTTTTCAACATTTTCCCTCATTTTATAAAAAACAAAACAAAATCTAGTGTACAAATTTTAAAGCTTTATTTATCACAGAAAAAAGGCTAAAAATTTTAATATCAGAGCATGAGAAAGCGTTATAGCATACAAACCCACATGTGCTAAAGGAAATGAAAATGAGCCTGGTCAGAAAGTGGTATAGATGACCAGGTCAGGATCTGGTTAAAGAAGTATCCTTTTACCCATGTAGCTGTTTTGCTGATGTAATGCCACAGGCTGGCACTTAGTAAAAGGAAAAGTACCGTTTGCAGAAAGTACACCTAATGAGATGCATATTTCCTATGTAAAACTAATTGTTGCTTGCTTGCTTTGAACATCTTAATATAATTATATCATCATTTATACTTACATAATTGAAATCTTATGTTGCTTTTCTGCAAAAAATGTACTCAGAATCCATGTTGTTTTGTACTCAGCTTGTTAACTACAAGTGTTGTATCAACTGTGGTGATGTTTTTATGTATTTAACTTATTGCGACTGAATGATAATGGGAAATACAAGCAGAGAATATGGCATTACATCATTTTGGACTTGGCTCTATTCAGAACTCCTACTGAAATAAATGGAGAGAACTGCGCAAGCATAGCCTCCTCTCTGATCTCAATCACAACCAGCGAGTTACAAGTTATGAATACCACTTCAAGAGAGTTTTAAACATAGCATTTTTTTTTCCAGAAAAATGAACAGCAGGTCTTTTTTTTATTTTTATTTTTTTATTTTAACCAAATTCAGAAATGGATCCAGCAAGAAGTATAATGGTTTACACAGGATGCATAGTCTTTGTGGAAAATATGCAGTGTATCACTGTATCAAGAAAGTGAATGAGAATTTAAAGGAATTGTTCCACCATGTTGTTTCACAGGACCACAGAAAGTTTCAGGCTCCCACTTCCTGGTCCGGCGTTTAGTTGCTTCTACATCAGTGATTGTCATATCAGATTTGTTATCCTTAGCTCATCCTGTTAGAGGGACATTGCTAACAGAAGGGTTTAAGCAACAGGACAGAAAGCTAAAGTGCTTTAAAGCAGGGCTCCCCAACTCCAGTCCTCAGGACCCACCAAAAAGTCATGTTTTCAGGATATCCCACAGAACATACTGACAGTAATTAAATCACCTGTGCAATGCTAAGGAAAGCCAGAAAATATGACCTGTTGCTGGGCCTTGAGGACTGGAGTTGAGGACCTCTGCTTTAAAGGGTTAAAGTTTATCAGTAAGTAACATAAAGAAGCTCTGTACTTTTGATAACTAAGAGCAGGGAGTGATGGTACCATCCCAGCCACTGATGATAGAGCCTGTTAGAGCAGAGAGAGGTGGT
>JAODAL010076953.1:0-13443 GCA_025379985.1 Phyllomedusa bahiana | reverse complement strand
GAATTTCAGCGGTAGATGCCCTTTTAAAATCTCCCCCTAATACATAGAATCTTAAATCTCAAATTAACAAATTGGAAGGATCAGCTAATAGTAGAGGTTTTCTCTGTGCAGAAATAGACTAATTTCGCTGAGCTGTTTGGCCACAGGCAGAACGCAGGTCCTATCCCTATGAGACGCTGAGAGACACTGAGGCTGAAACAGGAAACGCTGTTCTATGTAAAACAAGGTCATGTGATTTTTCCAGCCAATCGCAACCATACACATCCCAGTCATGACGTCGCACACACATCTCACCCTGCTCTATTCTGTAATCTGATTGCTGGCCGCCAAAATTACAGGAAGGCGCCGAAAAAGGGCGATCTTAATAGGATGATGCTCAGATTTTAACCTTAATTATCGCATGATCTGGAAATTTCGATCACCATAAAAACCTTGCCGATTTCAACTTTGTCGATAAAAATCGCTCAACACTAGTGATGAGTAAAAAAATGCTGCAGCATTAAGGGGCTAAAGACGGCCTGATGATCAGGTGATTGCTGGCTGCTCGGCTCCCTGGTCATCAGTTTTAATTACCAATAAGTGACAGTTGCTCTTACATAACAGGGAAACTCGCTTAATGACCTTTCTTCTATCACATCCATTGATCTTATAGTTTATATGGACATTGTATTCTGTATGAAACCATCCCTTTAAGCTTAACCGCAATAATAAAGATAATATTTGTTTGTGAGTTGTCTCTTTTGTCTTATTTGAGACAACATTATTATTATGGTCAAGATGTAAAAAGAGAAAAGCAAAACAAAAACATGGCAAACAGAGGTGTAGATCTTTGAAAAGGGAATAATCTCAGTCTAAACTGTCTTCTTTTTTTAAACCCAGGTATTTCGAGGAAATGTTGACAACAACACACCCTATGCCAATTCTTTCACACCACCCATTGAAGCTCAGTATATTCGCCTGTATCCACAAGTGTGCAGACGCCACTGTACTCTAAGGATGGAACTTCTTGGATGTGAACTATCAGGTTGGTCTTAATTTACCTTGATCAAAAACATTGCTCATCCTTTGTATCCCACACTCTGAAGTAATTCCTATTTTTATGAACAGTAAAATGAGAAAGTAGAGCAGATGCCTGGTGGGCTGCTGATGTGATAGAATGAAACACTGCGTAGGGATGCTATGGCTTAGAGAATACATATGAAGAGAAGGATATTTGCAGCCAAGGGTTAGAAATGTTGGAAGTGGATAGATTGTCCATGTTTATTTTAGCTGATAAGATTTCTGAAGCTGCTAGATTGCCTGCTTATTTTTACAGTTCTTCTCTGTATTGTGTTGAGAGGGTTCTTTAAAAAAAATGGAAACAAATGGGACGAAATATCTTTTTAGCAATGTTCATTGTATTAGTGAAATCTTTCCTTTAATTTAATATTTTCCCATGCTGCATCCTTCACAGTAAAACTGAATATTAAACAGCAGTCAAATGTTTTATGTTCTAAATGCTAAACTTACCATGCTTTGTGCGGCAGCTCCAGCAAATATATTCATGACCCAGCTCATTGACCCTCCAGCAAAGTTTTGTGAACAAACCTAAAGTTTGACCCCTTTGTCACATATTATCTTAGACATACTGTTTCGAATGCAGTAAAGCAATTTCATTTTGCACATTTTTTTTCCCTCTCCTAGAGCAGGCGGTAAATCCATTTACAGGTAACGTTTTAGATGGCTACTCTTATTGTATAAGTGGCGGTCGCTGAGTTCAAGTGTGATACAGCAAAACAATTTGCGTTAAATGATTTCTAGCCTTCCCGAGTCACACAAAAATGACACCGAATTGAAAATCTGCTGCATTAATCTTCCTGTTTCGAGTGTATCAGGATTTGGTGAGGTGAACAAAAGGCTTAATAAAAGTACTTCTGCAAATTAGCTTTTTGTTGTCTTTCATTCCTGACACCCAATTTCAAAGCTGCCCAAGTTATCAGCTGCGGAGTTACTAAGTTAATTGGTTTCCAGCTTTATTTTCATTTTCAAGGTCATGACATTTCACCTCAAAGGCAGCACTTGTGTTTTATACTCATGCTCCAGTTTCTGCATCCTCCTCTATATGTTGGTAATATACAGACAGACAGACAGATAGATAGATAAATATTTTGTGTAATGGAATTTGATTTTCCTTGATAGTGAGGCATAGATCTAATGGAAGATTAAACCAGTGCAGTGGAATATATTGAGTGCAGTGTGTTTTTTTTAGCTAAATGTCATGATATATGATCACCAGTCATCATCATCATGTTCACAAACTGAAAAACTTTTAAGTAGTTCTTTGAAACTACTGTATAACATTGATGATCTATCTTAGATGTCTTGAGCATTTGACTATGGTGTTCTGCCTCAATCATTACAAAGAAAGGATAGCTCATCAATGCTAATGAACTATTTATATTTGGAACTGTGTCAGTAACAAGGGGACATACTATACATCTAGTAGAAACAATATTTCTGCACAAACAGAAGGAAAGTTTTTACTGTAAGGGCAGTAATAATGTGGAACTCGCTGTCAGAGGATCTTGTCACGGTGAACTCACTTAAAGTGTTCAGAAGTATAGAAGCTAGGGACAGCATGTATGAACGGGGCTGCACCAGATATCTGGCATCTTTTCAAGTGGCACTTTGTAATGCACCTGATTTCGGTTGGCGTGCTGGAGGCAGAGCGCACTGGAACCATACAAAGCTACAGATTTATAGATTTGCTATGGCATTTCTAGGCGCATTACTGCTGGAGCAAGTATACCACTTTCAAAGTGGTTTACCTGAGCCAGAAATGTCGTACTAGTGCTAGAATGCGCCTGATTTATGACCCGCTGTAAAGTTATGTACGTTTAAACTCCAAATTTCATACATGCCGCCCTAGGTTTCTGGGAAAAGGGTGTTGATTCAATGATTTATTCTGATTGTCAGATTTGTTGTACTGTAGGAGGCATTTTTTTATCTTGAGATGAGAATATAGGCTTGTTACACACAGAGTGATTTATTTCAAGAAATTATTTCTTTTAATAGGGATATTTATGGCTTATAGGCAAAGAAAACCCAGTGTATTAGAATAGTGTATAAGATCAATCGGAAACATGAATTGTAATACAGAAATGTTGGCCTAGTAAAAGGTCTGTAGAGTATATGCACTTAATACTTTGTTGGGGCTCCTTTTGCATATATTACTACATCAATGTATCATGGCATGGAGGTGATCAATCTGGGGCACTGTTGAGGTGTTATGGAAGCCCAGGCTGCCTTGATAGCACCCTTCAACTTGGCTACATTTTTGGGTGTTGTGTCTCTCATCTTTTTCTTAACAATACCTCATAGATTCCCTAGGTCAAGGATGTTTGCTGGATAATCAAGCAAAATGATAACCATGGTTATTAAACCAGGTTTTGGTACTTTTGGCAGTTTGGCAGTTTGTCGGAAAGTGAAATCAGTATTTTCATAAAGATTGTCAGGTGAAGGAGGCATGAAGTGCTCTTAAATTTCCTGGTAGACTGCTGTGCTGACCTTGGACTTGATATAACACAGGGCACCAACACCAGCAGATAACATGGCTCCTGAACCATCACTGTTATGGAAACTTCACACTGGACCTGGATTGTGCCCTCCTGACTCTGGGACCTTGATTTCCAAATAAAATGCAAAATTTACTTTCAGCTGAAAACAGGACTTTGGAGACATAACAGTCCAGTCTTTTTTATCCTTAGCCAAAGAAAGGCGCCTCTGGGACATGAGTGGTTGGACACAAGGAATGTGACAGTTGTAGCTCATGTTCCGGATATGTCTGTGTGTGGTGGAGGCACTGACTCTGGCCGCAGTCCACTCCTTGTCAATCTCTCCCAAATTCTTGAATTCTTTTAAGGCTGTGGTCATCCCTGTTTCTTGTGTTTACCATATGTTTTCCTTCCATACAACTTTCCATTAATATGCTTCGATACAGCATGGATACAGGCTGTGTCATCCCTGTTTTTTGTGCATGCCATACGTTTTCCTTCCATACAACTTTCCATTTATATGCTTTGATACAGCACTCTGTGAAAAGTCAGATTCTTCAGCAATGACCTATTGTTGCTTATCCTGCTTGTGGGGTGTCAATGAGTTTTTTTTCGACAGCTGTCAGTAGTTTTCTCCATGATTGTGTAGCCTACTGAACCAGACTGAGGGAGCATTTAAAGGCTTAGGAAGCCTTTGTGTGTGACATCACGAGTCAACAATATTGACCTTTCTCATATTATTCTAATTTTCTAATATACTGAATATTGGGTTTTCATTAGCTGTAAGCCATTATCATCCACATTAAAAGAAGTAAACTTGAAATATATCACTCTATGTGTAATTAGGCTATTCAATCTATGTTTCTCTCCTTGATTTGAATTATGGACATAAATACAATTTTCGATGATATTCTAATATTTTGAGATGCACTAGTACCTTATGTTTTTTTGTTTTGCCTGTTTATCAACACTGTAGGATAATATACAGAATTTGGTGGAACTTAATTTTTCAGCATACAAACCATTTAGCTATATAATTTACATTTAAAGTGGTGTATCTTATTTAAGAAATTAAATTTATTTCTGCTAAGTTGATTTTTAAATGATGGGTTCTGTTGAAATACCCGGTAAATTAGCTGAATTTGCGGGCAAATTATTAAACTTTTCCCATACTCTTTTTTTTTATTTATATGTTTGGATCACCATGTAAAACATACATCCTATTAGGGCCATCCTGAGGAGACAACCCCACATTTATAATGACATTTCTACAAATTTTTATGTTCTAGTTATTCACCATTTGCTCCGTGTGCTTGCCATTGCTGATAAGAAACACTCTAGTATGAATACACACATAAACTGGCCATGCGGGTGTGAATTAAAACAGCTATGTTGTGAAAAAAGTGTTGTAAATAGTTGACCTGAAAAATTGCTAACAATACATAGATCATTCTCTGTTTTGTTCAATGACCTGGGTGGTCTCAATGTCAAAATATACACATAAACCAATAAAAAAATTATCTTGAGTAAATGTTTATTCACCAGCATTTGTTCGATATTTCAAACTCATAAGGTCATTGCCAAATAAAAAAAAAAAACTCATGGAAGTTAAAACATTGGACTTAGAAGATAACCTGGAGTACTATAGTGTTTTCCTGAGTATGTACATGGTCCAGGACATCTGCTGCCTTGCATCTCTTTAGGTATAACTATTTCGGTTGTGTAGCTGACTTTGATCCTACATAAAGCATTGTCTAGGTATTATATTAGGCCTAAACATTACATGTGCTTGCCTCTAAAAACTAAAATATTTTTAGAGCATGTAGATCCACATATACAGGGTTTTTGCACAGTGTTCTGTCACAGTAATTGCCTTATAACTGGCTTTGACATTTGTGGAGTATAGGTACTAGACAATAAATCAAAGAAAAAAAAGATTTGTGCTCACTACTTGTCGAAACTTCAAGATAAATCCCCAAATGTTGAAAAGGTGCCTTAGGAGTAACCGCCTGTCGAACACAGGCAATGCAAACTGCAAAAAAATCCAAAAGAGGTTCCAAAAGCCCCCAAACCCCAAAAAAGAAATTAAAATATTTTTAACCCATTTACTTAAAAAAACTCAGGGCTCTCCATGCCTCTGACGCGTTTTGAGCAGAAAACGATCTTACTAGCTTTCTCTCGAAACGCGTCAGATGGCATGGAGAGCTCTGAATTCTTTTTAACATAACATGGAAAAAGGGTTTATGTTTTTTTTTTAATCTTTTGTGCTGGAGACTTTTGGAACCGCTTTTGGATTTTTTTTTCACTATACAATAAAGGTTAGATCGGTGAAGAGGTCCCCACCTGACAAACATTTATGCTATATCTCATATAAGATCATAGGACATACTGTAGTGAAATTCTTTTTGTAATGTAAATTTCACGGATAACTTTGTATTAACACTTTTGAAATCTTCATTAATTACTTGACGGAAAATGTGATGCTGGAGGTAATCACAAAACATTACTGCAGGAAACGACAGGAAATGTCTACTTGATGGCGACAAAAAATCTTTTTCACTTTTCCGTAGATCAATTATTCCCACTTTTGGGTAGAAATCCAAGGCACGACTGAAACAACGACTTGACTTATTCATTTTTTTCAAAACATTTTTTTTTTTTGACTTCTGCCAAAGCTTGCAGTAGCTCTTAAATATTGTCTATGAGTTACTCAGGGAAATAGTTTAAGGAGAAGAAATATGTTGAGTACAAGCAAGCAATGTTCAGATAGATCTATTAGGATAAAATTGTACTGAAAAATATACTTTTTTTGCCTTGCTATACAATGATTGAAAGGTTTTAAGGCTTTGTCGCTTGTCTTTTAAACGGATCAAAACCCAAATATCTTATAAACAAACAAAGCCTTTTTAAAGGGGTTTTTTAAAGGCTAAAAAAGATAAGGTTGACACATTGCAAAACCCCAGGAAAGGACACAGTATTAAAAATCCAAAATACTTGCAGTGAGATAAACTATGCCCTGCACCATTCAACCTTTTTGGCTCTGTGGAACATGTTACTTTTAGTAGAAGTCAGTTTTAGAGCTGAAGCTCTGCTAACTTCTGATCATAAATTACACTGGGAACAGGGAAAAGAGACAGTGTGGCAGTATTTAACGATTCATAGTCTGTCAGCAATGTTAATGTAAAGCTGACTAGTTATGACAATCACTGCCGCCCAGCATAGCCCCTGACCATGATTAAAAATTGCACCTGTGACTTACTTGCAAGGTGCCCACTTCAAAGCTGCCCCTTGCTCAACTGCTGCTTTCCCTTTAAAACCAAAGTCCAGTTAAAAGTTTTCACCATTTAGATAACAGGCACCTGTGCAAAAAAAACTGAGGATCTGAAATTTTTTTTTTCTCTACATGAAGATGGTCTAGGCTATAAAAAGATTGCCAACACCCTGAAACTTAACTGCTGTGGGGGGGAAGGGCCCTACACGGTTTTTAACACGACGGGTTTCCCTTCAAAAGGCCTCGCCTGATTGCCAAAAAAATTGAGTGAGGGGGTTCGCATGATATCCAAGGGTTGTCTTTTCCAAAAAAATGGGTGAGTTTTGCAGCCTATGCTCAAAGGGCTAAGGGGTGGGGGGCAGCCTATCATACTCAGACTATTTCGCACACTTGGTTTTTTATGGGTGTATCCCCAAAAATTTATAAACGGAAAGCCGCAAAATGTTTTGTGAAGACAAGCAACGGGGCATTTTATTACTGGAACCATGTCCGGGGTCGATGAGACCAAATAAACTTATTGGTTTAAGGGTAAATGTGTTGGAACAACCAGGTAGGGAACAAAGTAATTGTCTTGTCTACAGTCAGGCATGTGGGGTTGGGGGAATCCTCAAAAAAAGTGGGGGAAGCACAAGGTCCCCAAAAATCCACCCGCAAACATTTTGTCATCAGGGGAGGGGGTCTAAGAGGTTTCCAGTGGAAAACCTGAAAAAGCTCTAGTGAATGGGTTTCCCAAAAATTTTTAAAGGGCAGTGTGGAAAATGGTGATGGCCACACAAAATTTTGGGGCCCATTTTGGGGTCCCAATTTTTTTCCATAGGGCAAAAAAAGGGATAAATACCCTTAAAGGGGAATGTGTCGTCAAAAAATAAAATTTTTTAAAACTCACATTTTTATGTTAAAAAAATTTTTTTAAAGGGGAATTTTTGGTTTTTTTTTTTTTAAATTTTTTCATATCACTTTTCAAAATTTTTTTTTAAATTTAATTTTTAATCCTCCCTTTTTTCATTTTGGGCCTTTAAGCCAAATAATTCCCTTACACTTCCTATTCTGTTTAGGGGAGCTTTTCGGGAAAGTGGGGCTCTTTTTCATTTAACAGAGGGTAAAAAACTAAAAAGGGGGACCCCAAATTGTGAAACAGATAACACAGAATCCACCAGTAACAAGGGGAATGTAAACAGCCCCAAACCTCTCCCCCCCTTCACAGTGAAAACTTTCCTACCCTGTCTATGGGACAGAATTTGCCCAAAGTTTCCTTTTTCATGGGGGAAGAATTTGGTTCTTTTTTTTAAAAAGTTTCTTTTCCCTTTTAATTTTTTTTTCTTTTTGGACTCTTTTAAAAGCAGTGCAAGCAAAAAATGTTTTTCCCCACAAATCATATTTAGACGGCCAAAATTGAGAAAATCTACAATCAGGAAATAAAACAACGGGAAAAGGAAAAGAATATGGATCGGGGGTTTTTGATTTAATAAGGAAAAAAAAAAAAAAAAATTGGGGGCCCAGTTTCCCCTTTACCCCCTTCCCCCACCCAAATTTTTTGGTTTTCCTTACAACCCCCCAATTTTTAAAATTCTTCATTTTCCATTTAAGTGAGAAAAAATTTTTTAAACACTTTTAACCCCATTCCATTTTGTTTTCAGGGGGTTGTTTTCTCGGGACCCATTTTTGTTTTAAAGGGTTAGAAAGGGAAATTTTTGGGCCCAAAAAAATTGATTGTTTATTTTTTGAAAAAACCAAAATTATGGTGAAAAATGGGGAAAAAATTTTAAACCCAATTTTCAAACTTCAAAATTTTGAAATAAAGGACAAAATAGTTTATTCCCAACTCAAATAAGTTTTATAACTAAAAATCTACCAATTTTTTGGGCTTAGTTTGGCATCTTTTTTTTTTAAATGTTTTTTTTTTTTTACGACATTTAAGGGGGCTTATAAATTTTTAAAATTTGTATTTTTAAAATTTTTCAAGAAAATTTGCAATATACTTTTTTTAGGGACCATCCCGGTTCAAACGTAAACTTTTGATTTAACCCCCTGTTTGTTTTTAAGATACCCCTTAGAGAGGCCCCCCCCCTTAAAGAAAACCCCAAAAAACCCAACCAAAAATTAAAAGGAAAAAATTCAAAAAGCATTTTTTTTTGAAGGGTTTATTTTACCCTTTTTTAAGGGGTTTTGTTTTAAAAACAGGAAAAAAATTAAAAGGGGCCCAAAACCCGGTTGGAAAAAAAGGGTAAAATTTTTAAAAATTTTCATTTTTTTTGCAGTTTTTCAATGTTTATACATTATTGCCCAAGAATACGGAAAATTGGTTCGGGGCAAAGGGGCAAATTAATATTGATTCCCCATTTTCTGCGTTTTCGGGAATATCCCACCTTGGGGGGCCCTGGTGCATTTTTTGGGCCCTCAACCCCCAACCCCAAAATTGGAGGAGCCCCCTTTACTGGATTTGGGGGGTCTAATTTTTCATTAGGGATTATTTTTTGGGGGACCAATTTCAGGTTTGCGGACCCCCAAAAGGTTTCCCCAAAACTTAATAAAACCCCCTAAAAAAAACCCTCATTTTGGAAAACTTTACACCCCTACGGAATTTTATCCGGGTTTTTGTAGTAAAGTATTCTACCTACAGGGTTTCACAAATTTTTTTTTGGGGTTCGGCTCTAAAAAAATTAAAAAAAATAAATTTTTTTTTCCAAATAATCTGCAATTTTAGCAAAAAATTTGTTTAATTTTTAAAAAAAAATTTGGGAAAAAAAACCCCCAAAATTGTGTTACGAAATTTTTCTTCCAGTTCGGCAATACCCTACTTTGGGGGGAAAAATGCTTTTTGGGGGGCCCCTTTGGGCAGGGGGTACAAGGGAGGGAGTGTGCTTTTTGGCTTTTGGGCAAAGATATTGGGGGGCCATTTTGGGCATCCCCAAAACCCCCCAAAAAGGTAAAAAAACGGGTAAAACCCTTCCAGAAGTTCTCCATTTTGGATTAAAAGCCCCTCAGGGATCTCCCCCTAAGGGTGTATTTTGCTTTTTTGGGCCACAGGTTTTCCGTATTTTATTTTTTAGCATTGGGCCAGGGGAAATGGGGGGGGGAAACGTAGCCCGCCATTTTTTTTTGGGGCTTCTTTTTTTTTCGTTTTCGCCATAGGGGATAAATGAGGGGAAAATTTTTAATAGGGGTTCGGTACAATTCCAATGATAAAAATTTTTATATATTTTTTTTTATGTTTTTTTACTTTAAAAAAAATAGAAAAGTTTTAAAAAAAGTTGTTTTTTATGTTTTTCCAAATTCGGGACAGCCATACCCTTTTTTAAATTTTTTTGATATGGAGTTGTTTGTGGGCTTGTTTTTTACAAGATGAGTTGATGTTTTTATTGATCCCATTACGGGGGGCATAGGGTGCTTTGATCACTTTTTTTTAAGGGTTTTTGGGAAGCTTTTTGAAAAAAAACAGAACCCGGGTTTTAGTGTTTT
This sequence comes from Phyllomedusa bahiana, assembly GCA_025379985.1. Classification (NCBI taxonomy): domain Eukaryota; kingdom Metazoa; phylum Chordata; class Amphibia; order Anura; family Hylidae; genus Phyllomedusa; species Phyllomedusa bahiana. The sequence goes on along the minus strand of JAODAL010076953.1, from coordinate 3,180 downwards.
TTTATTTTTTTTTTTTTTACAGGGTCTCTGTGCGGTAAAAAAGACATGTAGTTTTACTAAGCGGGTTTGGATAAAATTACAGTTTTCCACTTTTGAATTTTGTTTAATTTTTTATGCTTTTACACAAAAAAAAACACATTTATTTAAAAAGGGAAAAACCCTTTTTTTGCATCCCGCAGTCTGAGACCAAAACCTTTTTTTTATTTTTTGTTTATGGAGCTGTATAGGGACTTTTTTTTTGCCGGGGTTAGTTTACGTTTTTATTGGTAAATTTTTTTGGGGGGAAAGACTTTTTTGATCGCTTTTAAAACTGTTTTTTTGGGAAAGGGAGGGTAAAAAAATACGCAGTTTCCCAGCAGTGTTTTTTATTTTATTTTTTAAAAAGCGCACCGTGCAGTAAACCGTGGGCAAGTTAGTTTTACTTGTGGGGGGTTTAGAGATTTTGGGGATACCCCCAAAATTTTTTTTAGTTTTTTTTTTTTGAAAAACACAATTTTTTTGGGAAAAAAAAATTGTTTTTTTTGTGTAAAAACAATTTTTAGCATCGCTATTTTAATAGCCAAACTTTTTTTTTTTTCCGTATACAGGACTGTGTAAGCCCTTTTTTTTTCGGGGTGAACTGAAGTTTTAATTTGGGATCACTTTTGATGTTTATATGAGTTTTTGATTACTTTTTACTCCCTTTTTTTGTGCTGCGGGGGTGAACAAAAATCGTTTTCTGTGACTGTTTTTTTTGGGGTTTTTTTTTTACGGGTTTTACCGTACGGGTTAATTAACATGACAGATTTATAAGGGGGGGTCGCTACGCACGGGCAACCCCCAAAAAGGGTACTTTTTTTATTTTTTTATCTTTTTTTTGGGCGATTGGGGTTTGTAAAAGGGGGAAAAAGGGGATGTACGTTTTTTTATTTTATTTTTTTTTGTTTTTGTTTTTCCCTTTTTTTCACTTTTTTTTTAACTTTTTCCCTTAAATTTTTTACACTTTCCCCCAGGGGGGGGAAAACTGAGAACGATCGTTTAGATCATTTTCCCTGCAATAGGAAAATCAGCATACAGTTTTTTGCTGTATTCTGGTCTCCATGGCAACTGTAGTCCGAGCCCCCCAATGGGAATTTTTGGTGGGTCATCCCCTGCGTTTTACCCCCTTTTTTAAGACAACCCCGGGTGCGCCCATCCCAACCGGGGGGCCGGGGCTTCCCCCGGGGGAGGGTTCCAACGACCAACATCGGGGGGTTTTAATTTTCCCCCGCGGCCGGGCCTCTACTCCGGCCGTGGGGGAAGCGGCATGATGCCCCGTTTAAAATTTCCGCTGGTTTTATTGGGCCGGGGATTTTTGCGCGCTCCCCTTGGGGAGCGCCAAGGGTTTGCCTTGACGTACTCATACGGGGAATTTGCGGGAACCCCCTACCCGACATTTCCGTATGAGTACCGGGCAAAAAGTCGGTAAAGGGTTAAAGACACCCCGGTTTTTACACTCTTTCAACTTACACATCAGTATAAAGTAAAAACATACAGTAGTTGCAAAAAAATATTCATACCCCCTTTAACTTTCCTCGTTTTTAAAGGGTTTCAGCCACAAAATTAAAAAGTATTGTAATAGAGCAATACAAAAAATTTTTATTTTTTGAATTTTAAAGAAAAAAGATACATCTTTTCCAAAATTTTTCTTTTTTTAAAAAAAAAAGCCCAAAGGGGGTTTTGTGCATATGTATTCCAAACCCCCCCCAGCCAATACTTTTTTTTGGATCAACCCTTTTTTTGCAAAAGACAAAAACAGGTCCCCTTTGGGGTTTTTCTACCCAATTTTGGCCCCATTAAGGCTGCATTTTTGGGCCATTCTTTTTTTTGGAAAAATAACTTGGCTCTTTCAGTTTTGGGTTCAAAAATAAAATTTTGAACTGGGAAATTTTAAAGGGTTTTTGCCAAAAGTTCTCAATGGGTTTTTGGTCTGGATTTTGATGGGCCCTTTTTAAATATGAAATATTTCTTTGATGTAAAAACCATTTCCATTGTAAAAAATTTTCTGTATGTTTATGGATGTTGCTCTTTTCTGGAAGGGGAAAAAAAAAATAACAAACAGTCCCTTTAAAAGCAAGGGTTTAAAACAAACCCCTATCAAAAAATTTTAAAAACAAAAAGGGGTTTAAAAGAGGAAGGGAAAAAAAATTTTCAGGGGGGAAAAACGAACACAATTAAAAAACCGACCCGAAATTTCCCCCGGGTGTTCTGATGTGTTGGACATGCAGAAGGATATTTTATTAAATATTCATACTGTGGTATAAGTTCTGAACAATGTTATTAATACCAGCAAACTACTGAAAAGTAGAATACATTTTTCATTTGTTATTCTCTACATCAGTCATGTTTCTGCTCTACTTAGTATACACTATGCTGTTAGTTCTCAATTATCTTAGCATATTATGATGTTCATGAACAGATTGTCCATGTTTTTATTTGCAGCAAATCTTAGATTCAAAGTAGATTATGTATTTAGAGTTCTGTTCCTCGGAGACATAATTGCAGAACATCAAGGTCAACAATTTTGGATACAAAACCTGCTGAAAGGGATCAACACATCTTCATACATTATTACAAGCTGTGTTAAGATTAAACCAAATAATGAGAAACATCTGCAGCCTACATTCAGATGTTTCATTCCACTTATTGAATAAAAGATCTCCATAAGTGATGAGGCTTAAGCAACTGAGAGGAAATACTTAGATCAAATTGTCACGTTTGTTGAAGAGTTAAGTTTGTTTTACTAAATGTTTGGTTTGAGGTAGCAAAATACTAAAATGGACTAAACTTTTCACTAGACTTCTTTTTACGTTATCGGTAATGTTGATCGAACTGTTCTAGAAAAGTTAAGTTCTAGTAGAACTTCTCGAATTTTTCGAACTCAAACGGAACCGAACTGTCAGGGCTGGGCTGTGCTCAGGCTCTAGGGATTTGCAGGCTGCAGCAGCTGATGCACGATCCCACCCTGATACACATGCTGCTGACAACTCTGTGAGTGACAGGGGCCAGCCCACCGACAGGGGCGAGTTGCACCAGCCAATGGAGGACCCGGAGGCCGGTATCCAGGAATCCCATTTAAACTCCCTGAAGGCTGGGTGCTGCCCTGTTTATACCTGGCTAACTTGTTATTTTTTTTTGTGTTTGCTTATCCTATACCTGGCC
>JAODAL010076952.1:0-13443 GCA_025379985.1 Phyllomedusa bahiana | reverse complement strand
GTCAGCCCACCAGCTCGGGTTTCCACTTTCACATTCCCAAATATAAAAATAATCCCTAAAATTTGGGGGGAACCCTGAATAATGGGGGGGTCGGTTGCCCCCAAGCGGGAGGCCTGATTGGCTCGATTAAAGGGGTTTAAGATAGGTGGGAATTTGGCCCGTTTTTGGCCCAACGTTGAAGCCCTGGGCAGTTTAAAAGCTTCTTTTGATCAAATTTTGTGAAGGGAGAGCCCCTTCAAAGTTTTTTCATGTATGAAAAATTTTGCATAAATGCTTCTTTGGGGTTTTCCAAAGTAGTGCATTCCCCTTTTTTGAGAAATTTGCCGCTGGGGGCCGGTCTTTGTGGACATTTAAAAATTACTGTGTCCCGAAACCCTGCCAGTGGCACCCCGGTTTGCATACGTTTTTTCAGGGGAGTTTTTGGTCCCAAAACTTTCGTTATATTGGTTTTACATTGTTTTTAAACCCCCAATTTTGGGGGAAAAAGGAAAAAAAAAGGGGTTGCTTCCATTTTTTTGTTTTTTCCCCGCCCCCCCTCTCAAAAAGGCTTACAAAAGAAGGGAAGTTTTGCGGGTTGGGTTTTTTTTTTTTATTTTTTCTTTTAAAATAATGGAGGTGGGTTTTACCCAGCGGGGGGCCCTTATTGGCCGATTGAGGGGAAAAAGTTAGGATGGGAAACCCCCCGTTTTAGACCCACGTTAAAGCGTGGGCAGCTTAAGCACCCTTTTGATCAAATTTATTTAAAACCGGGGCTAAAAAGTTTTTTAAAGTTGAAGATAGCAAAATGCTTTTTAAAGGGAAATTTCCACGTAGTGATTTGCCCCTTTTGGGCTGAAATGTGCGTGGGGGGGGCCGGTTTTGGTGCGTACATGTTAATTACATGTGTCCGCAGCCCTGCCAGGGCACCCAGGTTTGCAAACTTTTTTTCAGAGGTTTTTTTTGTGTGCAGAAAACATACTTTTTATTTGGGTTTTCATTGTTTTTTACCTAATAAAAGGAAGGGGTGTTTCCCAAATTTTGTTTTTCGGGTCCCCCCCCCACTCCCAAAAAGGTTTCATAAAAAGGGGCCCTTTTGGGGCAGGTTGGGTTTTTTTTTTTTTTTTTCTCGGAATAATGGGGGCCCGGTTAAACCCCGGGGGGCCCTGATTGGCTCGTTTGAGAGGTAAAAATAGGATAGGATTTCCCCGATTTAGCCCCAGGGTTGAAGTCTGGGCGCTTAAACATCTTTTGACCCAAATTATGTAAACCCAAGAGTCTCAAAGTTTTTTCATGTTTATAATACAAAAAGGGCTTCTTTAGGGATTTCCACGTAGTGTATTGCTCTTTTTGCAGAAATGTGCCGGTGGCGGGGGTTTCTGTGTGCTTTACATGTATAATTACATGTGTCCCCGCACCCCCTCCCCATTTGGCCCAACCCGGGTTTTGCATACTTTTTTCAGAGGTTTTTTTTTGTGTGCAGAAACTTTAACTTATATTTTGGTGTACATTGTTTTTAAAACCTAATGGAAAGGAAGGGGGCTTCCATTTTGTTTTTCTGCCCCCGCCCCCCTCCCCACGGGCCCTGTCAAAGGAAGGGCACCCCTTTGCAGTTGGGGGGTTTTTTTATTTTTTCCCCTTTTAAAAATGGAGGCCCTTTGGGCCCAGCGGGGGGGGGCCTGTTTGGGGCTGGGATTGAGAGGTAAAGATAGGAAGGACCCCGTTTTGAAAACCACGTTGAAGTGTGGGCAGCTTAAGCATTTTTTTAAACCCAAATTTAAAGTGAAACGAGGTCTCAAATTTTTTTTCCCATGTATGATAGAAAGAAAAATGCTTCTTTAGGGTTTTTCCACGTATTTGTATTGCTCTTTTTCCCCAGAAATGTGCCGCGGGGCGGGGTTGGTGCTTTCAGTAAAATTTTACATGTTTTGCCGCAGCCCGGGCCAGTGTCACCCGGGGTTTTCCCATACTTTTTTTTTTAAGGGGTGTTTTTTTTTCCCAGAAACATACGTATACTTGGTGAAAAGGGTTTTTAAAACCTAGAGGGAAAGGGAAAGGGGGTGCTTCCTTTTTGTTTTTCCCGTCCCCCCCCACTTCACGGGCTGCAAAATAAGGGCACCTTTGGGCGGTTGGGTGTTTTTTTTTTTTTTCTCTCTGAAAAAATGGAGGTGGGTTGCCCCGGGCGGGGAGGCCTGATTGGTCGTTTGGGAAAAGGTAAAGTTTAGGATGGGACTGCCCGATTTAAAGCCCAAGTTGAAGTCGGGGGCCAAGCTTAACCATCTTTTGATAAAATTTAAATTTTAACCGAGATTTCCAAAATTTTTTTTCATGTTGATAGTTTAGCAAAAATCTTTTTTTAGGGATTTCCACGTATTTGTATTGTCTTTTTGAAAGAAATTGCCGCTCCCCCGGCGGTCTGTGTGCGTCCCTTGTAAAATTACATGTGTCCCGCACCCCTCCCAAAGTGGCACCGGGTTTTGCATACGTTTTTCAGAGGTGTTTTTGTGTCAAAAAAAATACGTTAAACTGGGTAAAATTGATTTTAACCAGAGGGAAAAGGAAGGGGTGTTTTTCCATTTTGGGTTTCTTCCCCGCCCACCTCCACGGGGTTTGGTATAAGAAGGGCAGTTTTTGCGGGTTTGGGTTTTGTTTTTTTATTTTTTTCCTCTCGGGAAAAAATTGGAGGTGGGTTGACCCAGCGGGGGCCTGAATTGGCTCGATTGAGGGGAAAAAGATAGGATAGGACTGCCCGATTTGAGCCACGTTAAAGTCGGGGCACCCTTAACATTTTTTTATAAATTATGTGAACCGGAGTCTCAAATTTTTTTTCATGTATGATAAAAAGCATAAATGCTTTTTTTTGGGGGATTTCCACTAGTGATTGGTCTTATCTGATGATTTTCTTTTTTTCCCCCTTTTCTTTTTTGGCATCCTTTCCCACACCGCCATAAAGATTTTCCCCCAAAACTAACCCCCGGGCAGAAATTAAAACACAAAAAATTCTTGGGAATCCTAAATTTTTCCCCAGCCATCCCCCCCTTTTAAAGGGGGGGGCCCCCAAATTTTCCCCCCCCCCTCTGTCCAAACCCTTGGGGGGAAGGGGTTTGGGGGGGGGGAACCCCCCCAGCGGGGGGGGGGGGGTATCACTCCCAGTAATCCAAGGGGGGGGGGGGAAAAGGGGGGGGAGGGGGGGGCCGGGGGGGGGCCGGGGTTAATTTTATATAGGGGGGGGGGGCCCATCTTTGGGTTTTTGGTAAGCCCCCCTGGTAAGTTTTTGGGCCCCCCCCCCAGGTGGGTGGTTGGTTTCCCTAGCCATGGGGGGGTGGGAAAAATTAGCCCCCTGGTAGATAAAAAGGCCCCTTTTAAAGGAAAGTTGTTTAGGCTACGGTTGGGTTAGGGGCCCCCCAGTTTTTAAAGGCGTAGGTAGGTGTTGGTGAGCCCCCAATTTTGTTAGGCTTGGGTTTGGGTGGTTTCCCCCATTAAGGAAAAGTGTAGGTAGTTAGGGCCCCCTTTTATATAGGCTGCAAGCTGTTGGGGACCCCTTTGGGTAGTAAAACAGGTAGTTGGGGGGCCTCCTTTTAAAGGTACATACGGGTTGGGGGTTCCCCTTTTTGGTTTAGTATAAAGGTAGTTGGGGGTCCCCTTTTTGGGTAGTAACAGTAGTTGGGGGCCCCCTTTTTAGGAAAGGGGTGCAGGAAGTCGGGGCCCCCCCTTTGTTACTGTGTAGGAAGTCAGAGCCCCCAAAAGAAATTTAGGTAGCCAGGGCCCCCTTTATTTAGTTGGGGCCACCCTGTGGGTTTAGTCGGGGGGCCCCCTTTGTAGAAAGGCCCCCCTTTGGGATTCCCAAAGGGCCCCCCCAAATGTATTTTACCAGGGAACCCCTTGTAGCAGGGCCCCCCGGGTAGAAAAGCCGGGGCCCCCCCCCGTAGGTAGTCAGGGCCCCCATTTTGGTCGGGGGCCCCCTTTTGTAGAGGGGGGCCCCCCCATGTAGGTACCCGGGCCCCCCAAGGTTTAGCCGGGGCCCCCCCTTGGGTAGTCGGGGGGGGCCTCCCTATGGGTTGCCAGGCCCCCCCTTGGGTAGCCAGGCCCCTTTTTTTTAGCCAGGGCCCCCCTTTTTTTTCCAGGGCCCCCCAAGTAGCCAGGGCCCCCCAAGTAGGGGGCCCCCTTATAGCCGGGCCCCCCTTTTTTTGTAGCCGGGACCCCTTTTTTGTAGCCGGGAAACCCCATTTTTAGCCGGGGCCCCCTAGTATTCGGGGCCCCCCCTCTAGTATCGGGCCCCCCCAGTGGGTCGGGGGCCCCCCTAGTAGAAAGGGCCCCCCCTAAAAACCCCGGGGGACCCCCCCCTTTGTAGTAGGGCCCCCTTGGGGTAGCCGGGCCCCCCCTTGTATTAGGGGCCCCCTTTGTAAAGGGGGCCCCCCAAATGTAGGTAGCCAGGCCCCCCATGTAGGTAGCCAGGGCCCCCATGTAGTTAGCCGGGCCCCCCTTGTAGCCCACCCCCCCCTATGGGTTTGGGCCAGGGCCCCCTTTTTGCCGGACCCCTTTTGTACCCGGGGCCCCCCTTTTGTACCCCAAGGGGCCCCCCAAGTAGCCGGGGCCCCCTTTTGTAGCCAGGACCCCTTTTTTTGTAGCCCGGGGCCCCCCTCTATTTGTCGGGGCCCCCCTAGTAGTCGGGGCCCCCCCTCTAGTAGTCGGGGGGCCCCCCTCAGTAGTGGGGCCCCCCCTAGTAGAAAGGGGCCCCCCTTTGTAGAAAAGGGCCCCCTTTTGTAGCCGGGGCCCCCCTCTAGTATTCAGGGGCCCCCTTTGAGCCGGGGCCCCCCCGTAGGTAGCCAAAAAACCCCCCCCTTGTAGTGGGGCCCCCCCTGTAGATAGCCAGGGCCCCCCCTTGTAGGAGTCGGGAAACCCCCCTTTGGGTTGGGGGGCCCCCTTTGTAGAGGGCCCCCCAATGAAAGGAAGCCGGGCCCCGCCATTTTGTTAGCCGGGCCCCCCTTGTATTTCGGGGCCCCCCAATAGGTAGCCGGGGCCCTCTTGTACCCCAGGCCCCCCTAGTAGTCAGGGCCCCCTGTAGCGGGGCCCCATATTTTATTTCCGGGCCCCATAGTATTAAAGGGCCCCCCTAGTAGTCGGCCCCCCCTTTTTGTACCAGGCCCCCCTTTTTTTTGCCAGGCCCCCCCCTTTTGAGCCACCCCCCCCTTTTACCCACCCCCCCCTTTTGTAGCCACCCCCCCCCCTTTTGTAGCCGGGGCCCCCTTTTTTTAAATTTGGTCGGGGCCCCCCCTCTTTTTGTCGGGGCCCCCCCCTTGTAGCCGGGCCCCCCCCCCCCCCAGTAGTCGGGGCCCCCCTTTTTTGCCGGGCCCCCCCCCCAAGTAGGTCGGCCCCCCCCCCTAGTATTCAGGGCCCCCCTTTTTGTACCCGGGGCCCCCCTTTTTTTGTAGCCGGGGCCCCCCTTTTTGTACCGGGGCCCCCCCCCTAGTGGGCCCAGGGCCCCTGGGGGTATTTTTTAAAAAAAATAAAAAAACCAAACAGCCACTTACCTGGCTCCGGCTCCCCCTCCCGGCCGCCCGAGCTGCCCCCCGCGCTGTCTGCCCCCCCTTTAAAATAGGGGCGCGGTAAAAGTAGGGTAAACCCGCCCCTACATCAGGTGGGGGCCCGGCGCCCGGCAGGCTGAAGGCCTAAGGGGGTTCACCCTGGGGGGAGATCGCGGGCGCGCGCAGTGGGCTGGGCTCCGCTGACACTGCGCAGCCCCGGGATGGGGGAACTTTTAGCCCCCGGGTTTCCCGGGCCCGGTCTTCTGGGCGCTCGGGACCCCGGGCCCCCGTCCGGGGGGCCGGGGATGCCGCAACCCGGGCCCCGGGGGAGCGAGGGGCATTTGCCTTTTTTGGGGGAAACAGCGGTCGGGGGGGCCCACCGGGGGTTCCCCCGGCCCCCCGGTGGGCCCCAGTCCGACCCTCCCGGGAGGTAAAACCCCCTTTTAGGCAGGTAACCCAAATTTTCCTTCCAGGTAAGTAAATTGGCCCCTTTTTGGGTAGGTAGGTATAAAGGCTTTTTGTAGGGGGGGAAAAGAAGTAAATGGGCCCCTTAGTAGGTAGGTAATATCCGGGCCCCCCAATATTATTGGTTGGTTTTAAAGGGCCCCCAAATTAGAAAATGTAGATATAAACCTTGCTTTCACTTCATTTGTGATAAAAATACCCCCGGAACACTATTTGTTTCTGCACATGCATTTAACTTATTTATAACTGTGTCTGCGTATTGTATTATTTATTTACATTTTATTTAAATTATTAATGTGGGATCCCTTGGCAAATTCTTTTTTGGTTTTTTTGATAATTTTATTTACAAATTCGGTTGACGTACGCATCTAAATTTTCCCAAACGTATTGTGGCAACCATCATCTTTTAAAATATTTTTGTAATTTTTTTTTGTTTAAAAAAAAGAAAAAAAGAAAATTTTTATCTTGCTTTTTTTACTTCTGGGAATGCAAATACGTTGAAAAAAAAGCAAAGGACTTGGGTGTAAATAAACAGTAAGACCAATGAAAAAACTTGTTTCGTTTGTAGCAAAAAGGGTTCCCCCACCCCCGGGGTTCCCCAAAAGCCCCACAACATACTTTAAAAAGAGATATTGGACCCGGGAAAATTTTTCCCAAACACTTTTTTAATAAGCACTTTTAAATTTGGGAACATCCACTTTCAGGAAATTCCCAAACCGGATAAAAAAGCATGCAATAAATGGACAAATTTGGAAAAGCTTAAACCGCGTTGGGTTTTGGGGCCCTTTCCTCGGTCTTTAAAAAAATTAAAAGGAAAAAAAAGCCCGGGGGCACCCGACTGGGAGTTGCCGGGCCCCTTGGACTATGGGTGAAATAAAGGGGTTTCTGTTTGAAAAAAAACCAATGAAAGCTGGGGTGAAAAGACTAAAGGGGCCCTGTCGAAACTGCGACTGCGCCCCAATTTTGGGTTACGCCAAAGTCCTGCAACACATTTTTTTTAACCCGTTTTCACATTGTTCTTTAACCCCTTTAGCACCAGTTTTAATAAGGCCTTAACACCATTAAGCACCCCCCAAAAAGGGGGCCCCTCAAAACCAGAATTTTTTTTTTTTTTTTGCCTGTTTTTTAAACCCGGGTGAAACTTTTTATTTTTCAAGGGACGCATTTGTTTTAGGGCTTGTTTTATGCATGAGAAGTTGTATTTTGTGGGGGCATAGTTTGAGTTTACATATAAATCACTGCCGAATTTCAACAAACTTTTCTCGTGATGAGTGCAGACGCGACACTTTTTAATGTGCAAAAGATTAGGGCCGTTCTGAGGGGTGTTGAAACCAAAAATTTCATAGGAATTAAACACTTTTAATAAATTTTTTTGCCCCGACACACACCTAACCCTTTTTCTTTTAAAGACGGAGCTGACTGCGCTTTTAAAAAAACACGCAGCGGTGACCCCTCATCTGAACCCCGGGTGCGTTTTTCCGGCATAGAAAAAGCAGTGAAAAAACTCACTGCAAAATTGTTTAGATCCGTCTTGGGGACCGACAGAGCGGACCCCAAGACGGATCCGAAAAGCGCTTGTAATATGGAGTGTAAACTCCGTGTGAACAAGCCCTAACAGTTAGAACAGCCAGACCAAGTTAAAGGTGGTCTGAGCTAGACTTGTCGTATTGGCTCTACACTGTCCCTGTATGTATGACCTGCAGAAGAACAGGTTCACACATTCTGGTGCATTCTACACTGCCTTAAAGCTACTTAGAACTGTCTACGCCAATGTTCATACATCGCCCAATGTGTTTTTCTGTATTTTTTTTTTTATTATTTGTTACACCATTCATATTTCACACTAAGTTTGAGTTTATATATAATTTATGGTGTATTTTTTTTTTTACATTTTCGGCATGAATAATAAAAAGCGTATTTCTGCACTTGTTTTTTACATTACATTACATTCACATTTCACACTTAATAACCTGTTTGATTATTTCTATAGGTTATTACAGTCATGTGGATAATATGTGTATGTTTTTTTTTGTGTAATGTATGCACAATATTTATTAAAAATGTATTTTTATTTTATTTATTTTTTTCACAGTTTCTTATGTTTTTAATTTTTTTAATCCAAATAAAGGATAAATATTGTACACTTTTTATTTACACTTTGTAATGTATTAGAATACTCCTGTATGACAGTATTACACAGGCTGCGGTCAGGGCAACACATGGTGTGCTCTGAGGCTCATGAAAAACCAGGTAAATGGGGACGTAAATAGCCCCGAAATTAACCCGGTGTAAAGGGGGCCCGGTTTAGGGGCCGTGATCGGGAGGGGAGTAAGCAAGGGGCGGGACTGGACCGCCCATAGACATACCCTTTCCCTGCGGCCTAAAAGCCGTCGCATAATAAATGACGGGGGTGGAATTTAAAAACTTTTTTTTTTTTCTTAGATCTTTAACATGCATTTTTATACAAATGCCTATAGAGAAAATGCCAGAAAATGGCATACCCACTTTTGCATATTTTCCTGCAGTTTTTGTATTTTTTTCTTCTTCAAAATATTGTGTTGTGAGGTACTTTTCTTCTTTTTTGGTGCATTTTTCCCATCACAAATCTGTCACATGCTATGTATTTGAAAACATGCCATCAACAAATGAAGCACATATAAAAAAAATGGAGGTTTATGGAGAATAAAACAACAAAAATGGCAAACTTACAGCATGTTACATTTATAAAAAAAAAAAAGAAATGTAAAACTCCCAAAAAAATTCCAGAAAGGGAAGCTATGTATGTATATGTAATATTGCCTTATTGACTTCCTACTAACATCTGACTGCTGCAGTTTTTGCCTAAAAAAAACAAAAAAACAAGTAAAATCACAAAAAAACCCCAGTAAAGTCTTTGTTTTTGTAAACGGGTGTGTTCACATGGGATTGATCTGCTATGAATTTTGGTGGAGATCTTGCTGCAAATTTTTTTGCTACATAATACTTATCCAGCCATATAAAATGTCTAGATCCAGTCTAATGGCAAATTTGGGATCAGAAATAAAATATTCCATTAGAGCAGATTGGTTCTTGCCATATGGCTTCCTATATCAGCTTAAAAAGTCCCTCTATCCCTCCCTTCATATTTTTTCACCTGTATTAACTATGTAACTATGGTTTTGTTGCAGATTTTTGTTCAGATTTTTTTTCATTGACTTCAATAGAAGAGGTCAAAATCTACGTTAAAATCTGAAGATAAGCCTATTCTGCAAAATTTTCCTTCTCTCATTGAAGTCAATGTAGAAATATCTACAGTAAAATCCATGATAACCCCACTAAGTACTATGACAAAATCCACAGCAGATCTGCCCCATGTGAATATGCCATAAATCTATCTGAAACATTTTTTTTTTTAAATGAAGTGACTGAAATTAATATAGAGTCAATAAAGTCAATGAATGTGTATTATATTGTATTGATATGTTTTCATTCATGCTAGGTCTGCACTGCAAAAATTGTATTTCTAGTAAAACTTTACAGAAACAACCCATAATATCAAAATTGCAGCACCAAGTTAAGAATGAAAAAGACTGTTTATTCTCATTGCACCTTGCTATATTTTACCAACTACTATATTGTATTTGATTGTTTACATCATTTCGCATGTCATACTGTTCATGTCATTTATCTTAACAATCCATTAATAAAAATAACAGTTAAAAAACTTGCAGCACCAAGAAGTACAAGCCATAGGGTTATGCAAATCAAGAAAGTAGCAGGTGACACTAAAATCTGATAGTGATTTATTCTGTACTGCAAGTGAAATTGAATATCACATCCCAAGCCTAGGGTGGCAAACAGTGTTGACACCAACTAGCATAGGGTACTTGTATGACATTGGGCCAGACGTCCAGCTACAGGTGTCCCACTGACCTTATGCCACCTGTCTTAAAAGGCATGATGGTGCACAGCAAGATGGCAATGGAGACTCAAATGGAGGTCTAGCCTGCTTTTGTCCTGGATTTAATTGCAAAGGGAGCTGCAGGCAGCCAATCCCGATGATTATGTGCCAGGAGTGGCATAACATTCCTCAGACAACCATTAATAACCTCAATGATAGCATGCCAAGGTGGGTAAGTTTGTGTATTTCTGTGCTTGATGCTCCTACTTAATACCGAATAAATCAAGATGTTTTGAATATTTTATTTTCATTTGCATATCATTAACATATCTATCAATCTTGTGATTTCCATAATTCCGAGATTTTTCCATCTCAGTGTTGCATTTTCAATGTTGCGGCGTGTATTTTTGATTGGATCCCACCTGGAGTTTTACTTTAAAGCCATCTAGATGTTAACATATAGAAACTGTAGCATTTAAGCGCTAAGATCAGTATTGAGCAAAAATCCGAAAAATTACAGCCGTCTCCATTCTTTCATATAGACGTAATTGAACAGACTCTGCAGTTGCAGTTGAACAAGTGCAAAGTTTCTTTTCCCATAAAACTGATCCTCACTACCTATTATTAGGCAAATTGACTGTGAGCAAGTGATTGTATGAAAGGGTTAATTGCCAACTATCTAATCTCATCATCTGACATAGGGGAAGTGATGGAATACTAATAAGCCTTTGTGTTTGTAAGGGAAAGGGTTACTAGTCAAGAGTATGATCTAATTACAGTTTAGATTGATGAATACATTAGCAAGATGCAAATCTCTTTCACATAGGAAGTGTGAGAATCTCTCTTTCACTCACATCCTGAGTGTCCATCTCACTTCCTCAGAGACATGTAATAAAAAACGGATTAGCATCAATGTATGAGAGGCAACTGCCAGGAACATAGGAAATACATCTGAGGGATAATACATGCAGTGTGACAATGAGAAATGATAATAGTGCACAGTCATGGAGATCTGAAGCAACACAATTTACAACATAGAACAATTATTTTTTTTAACAATCTTTTTATTTATTTCTTTACACAATACAGTCAAAAGAAGATGCACTGTAGACTACAACATAGATTTTCTATTGCGGTCTATGGGGCACAAGTTACAGACAGATTTTTGGCAAATTCTAAATACTGAATCCACCCAAAATCCAACTAAAAACCTGTGCTGTGTAGACCTAGCCTTAAACTTCCTTGTGGTCCATTTTGAAAAAAAAAGAAGAAAATGAAAAATTTTGAAGCCTAGTAAAGGAAAATTAAAAAAATTTTTTCCCTTTAGGGCATTCCCCAGGCACGGGTTTTTGGGCCGGTTTTTTTAAAGCCGGTTTGGGGGGTTTTTTCAGCCGCCTAAAAAACCGGCCGAAAATTAGCACATGTCTCTTGGAAACCCGTAAGTAGTCCCCCCCCAGGGTTTTTTGTAGGGGTTTTTCCGCCTGGGCGGGCCCCAAAACATTTACCCGCACATTTTTTGTCCGGTTTTTTGGGGAATATGTCAAAAAGAATGTGAAAGGGGGGGCTTTTTCCGTCATCGGAGGCGGGAAAACGGACAAATACTGGCGGGAAACCCGGTATTTATCCTTCTGGGGGGCGTAGTTTTTTGGGGAATGTAGTTTTTTTAAAGTTTTTATTGGGTTTTTCCAAAAGAAAATAATGACAAGTAACTTTCGCTGTATGTACTTTTTAGCAAACATAAATCAGCAAATTAACATCAAGTTTGGGTGACAAATGTCTTTCATAGTTACATAAACATTCAAACATAGTCAGCCTTCAATTCATAATTATAGCTTTCTGAATTGGTTAGACAAATTTCGGAAAAACCCTTTTTCTTGTTTTATTCGTCCCCTCCTATCCCCCCCTCCCCAACCCCTCATATAAAAATTTTAAAAACCAGTAAGTGACGTTTGGTTTTGCATTAGGGTTTTTTTCCTCCCTTTCCCCGGTAAGTAACTTAATCTACGTTTGTTAATAGCAGTGGACACGTAGAAAAATTGAAGAAGACCTCTTTTCTTCCAAGAACTGGTATATTAACCATAAAGAACATACCATGAATCATCTGAGCTCCCTCAAGATCAGCAGGCTAAGAGCAGGCAGGCAACGCGCGGCTCCCCCGGGGCCACCCCCCCCCCCCCCAGATCATAAATCAGTTATCGGTGCATCACCCTCCAAAAGCCTGGATTGATACCAAGCGGTCAGACAAAAAGAGTCCCTAATAGCCCTTTGGACTCGTTCCGGTAGCAGGGATATGTAGCTTTCCCATTTTGCAAAAAAGTTTTCTACATGCTGTTCCTTTTGTTGTGTTGCCTCTGCCCAATCCATTTTCATTATATAAGAGACTTTTTCTAAGAAAAGTCTAAAGGGCGGCATTGTTTCTTGAAAGGGCAATGTAGTTTTAAAGACCCCCCCAATGACCCTGAAAGATCACTAGTGAGATACCAGGTGATACATTGAAAGGCTATCATCATTCATTTATTTCCTGAGTTCCAAGAAAATCACAAATAAAGGGCGACATGTCAGAAAAGAGGCGCCTCCACGCCAGTTTTAAGGTGCATTAAATGAGTGTATAATGCACCTGAATGATTGAACCTGTCAAAAATCTGGTGTGTGGTCTACCTTGTACAGTATAATGTTCATTGTTCATTGAATGGTCTTGTCTGTGTTCATTTGTTATTAGCTATTGTCTGGTATTTTATCCGCTCATTCCGAGTCAGAGCTCTTATGAGCAGTAATAGATACTATCTTGGAGATGGTTCACAACACTGCATCCCAAATAACTCACGGGGGAGAGGTTAATAAGCGGAGTGCACAGCTGTCCCGTCTGCTAAAATGTATGTTGTATTTATATATTGGAATAGTTGGTTTCCATTGTAATCAGGTCTATTGACAATCTGACAAATCTGACAAATGCCTACATTGCCGTGTTAATAAAAACTGTTAATATAAATAGAAATAAATATAGGAGAACCGTTGACAGATATTCTGACCTACAGTTAGGTTATGTCTACACAGAACAGGCTTTCCATCAGATTTTCGGTGGTTGTAGTATTTTGAAATAATACACTGAAAATCCGGCTGTGCACTGTGCTGCATAAACAGAAATAAAAAATCCATGCTGTAGTCCCGTGATGGCGAACCTATGACACGCATAGCCATTTTCACTGACACACGGCCGCATGCGGCTGCATACAGAGAAGTATGGGGCTGCATGCTGAGAAGGACGTTTCATCCTCGGCTCCTGCTTCCTGAGAAGCATATCCACAAAATAGCTGAAACTGTAAGGTTAGTAGTGAAGCATCTAGATGTTTTGTCAATGAAAAAGTGACAGGTGCCACGCCCCCAAGCCCCTTACGTCATCCCTCCCCTTCTGGTAAAGTGACAGGCGGCCCCTCCCCTTGGCTGTCATAGTAACTTGAGAGTTCCCCGCCCCCCGGTAGCGCTGGACCGGTCTAGACAAGTCGTAGTGCCACGTGTGTTAATATAAACAAGTCCCCAAATGTCTTTTGACGTAGTTAAAAGACATACACAAAGCTGCCTCCCACCAGCCCCCGAGGG
>JAODAL010076951.1:0-13444 GCA_025379985.1 Phyllomedusa bahiana | reverse complement strand
ATTTATGAAGGATCCCCTTGGGCCATTCCGCTGCCCACGGTTGGGCAACAAGAAACAGCTGCCCGGATCCCTTTAAAGGGGTTTTGCCACAATCTCATTTCATACCTCCTGCTTCCAGCTGTGTGTGCTCAGAATGGGGCGTGTGTGATTTGTTTGAATTGCAGATCATGTGACCCAGCAGGATGACATCACCAGGCCTTTCCTCTCTGTAGTCAAAGAAAGGTCTGTATATGTAAAGCATTGTGAGTAGCTCAGAGGTAAAGCTTTTGCCTCCAGGCACAAATGTCCTCGGTTTAAATCCCTGCAGGAACCAAACCTGTGGATTTTATTTCTCTTTATCAATGCACAGACCTGATTGAGGTTTTTTTTTTTTTTTTTTTGCACTGTTTGACTAATTACTAAGGAGTGCAGAGGACGAGAGTAGAGTGACAGCATCTGAGGTTTGAACACTCAGTAGCTGCCTGAGAGGAGAGAGGATGTCTGAGCATGTGCGACCAGGACTGAGAAGCTCTCAGCCCTGGTCGTATTCCATGGAGACAAGCTGTAAACAATGGATCACTAAGGCCGTGTTCACACGGCTTATTCCCGACGGATTTGTGAGCCGGCCCCATAGACAATGCAGTGTTTACGGCGCGTACGCGCCGTAGATAAAGTTCATGTCACTTTCTCCCCCCGCGGCGGATTCGCAGAGCGGGGAGGAGCGACGGAATCCACTGTTCTCTATGAGAGCAGTGGATTACCGCAATTACTCCGACGGATTGGCGCCGTACTGCAGCGCAAATCCAGCGCCAATCCGCGGAGAAATAAGCCGTGTGAACGAGGCCTAAAGGAGCAGCTAAAACAAAAACGGTCCAGAATTTTTAATAATAATGAATGGTGAAAATGTTTGTTATTTCATTTACAAACTTCCCACTTCAATTTTACTTCGTGGCAAAACCCCTTTAAGTGTTTAATGATATGTTAGAGGTGTCACAAAGAACGGCTTGTGTTGGGCAACACTTCCAAGCGTCAATTATGTGTAAAGAGTTAATAGTCCAAAGTCATTACACAACAGTGCAAAGTTCTCCCATCCCAATTCTAGGTATTACAGTAATATAGCACATGCTGGCTGATCCTAATGATTAGACGCTTACAAGCCAGCAAGCTACACATTCTACTCAGCAGGTTAATGGGTCTCCAGTCCAGATTCCAGTGCACAAGGTACTTAGCAATTCCCAGGACACACCACAGGCACCGCCGACCTCTCACTTTGAGCCTCCTTCAAAACACAAACATGCCAAGGGTTTTAATGGCCGTGCTTAGGCTCAGTTCACATTTCACAGAGCCTTACATTTACTATGTGCCTTTTATGTAGATAACTCATTTCTGAGGCTTCAAATTTAAAATTGCCCCTGAAGATTACCTATACATTGGGGTATGAAACGCGTCGGGTTTGTTGATATTGCTTTAGAGCTTTACTGCATTTAAAATTGACATTTTGTACTCATGAGCTGTGTAACCCTGCATTGGAGCTCATGTGTTGATGTACGTATGGTATTACTGCATTGGAACCATAGTACACCATCTGTTTTTTGATGATTATATAATTATATATAATATATATATATCATATATATTATATATTTATATATATTATATATATTATATATATATCACTTTTCACTATTAGGGCCATTTATAATTAAGTTCCGGGTGGGACCGTCCCTGTTGGGGCGATTATCCCACATTTTGTGGATAGGTAGCATATAGTTAGGGTGTGATAGGGTTAGATATTGGGTTCCCTGCTAGTTGCTCTGTCTATAGGAGTATTTTTCCTCTTCTTAAAATACTTAGTAAAAGTTTTATAGTCTTGTCCAGTGATTCCCTTGATTATTTCTTGACTATTGTTTGGATTTACGGGTTACTTTATATACCCCTGGTATAATACTATGTGCGCTGGG
Source organism: Phyllomedusa bahiana (assembly GCA_025379985.1). Taxonomy (NCBI): domain Eukaryota; kingdom Metazoa; phylum Chordata; class Amphibia; order Anura; family Hylidae; genus Phyllomedusa; species Phyllomedusa bahiana. Next base: position 11,504 of record JAODAL010076951.1, on the reverse strand, counting down.
AAAGCTCCTAGTACATACATCAATCTTATTCATAGGGCTCCAATTACTAGTCATGTTGTTCCGGCGTCCATTGGGCTGATCTATTTCTTTTTGTTGCAGTAAAAAAAAAAAATAATAAAAAGTTCTGCATTTATCTTAACATATGAGTATTACTGCTATATGTTTATACAGTGGTATATGCCAGATTCTTTTGTCAACTAATAGCAATACAACCAGACACTAAAAGCCTAAGTCCATCAGTATTTTAACTTTGTGGCAACACAGATTTTTTTTATTTTTTTGCAAAAACACCACGCAGTTGAATTTCAGATTTCTCGCGGCCCCGTACATTGAGGGCTACGGGAATCTGAACATGTTCAAGGGGGGGAATGCAGTCCCGCCATTGTTTTTTTGGGCTTCATTGTTATAGCGTTTGCAGTGTGGTATAGACACCAGGATAACTTTAATATTCAGTGATTTATAAGATTAAACATGTAAAATGCTGTTCGCTCCCCCTATTGGGCTTCCTTTTACACTACTACCTAACCACTTTCCGCCCCTAAGTGAAAATGTAGGTAAATAGGTTACTAAAAGTTAAAACATTTTTCTTCTAGTTAAAAAGAGCCCTTTGGGGGCCCGATTTAGTATATTAACGAAGGCTATTTTTCACCGGGCATAATTGCGGGGCCCTTAAATTTAGTCCTCGAAATTACACCGGGGTGTTTCGGGAGCTCGAAACTGATCGGCGCCAGCCCCCGGGCCGGGCGGGGGAGCCGAAAGCCCTCCCGGGCCCCAAAAACTTTCAAAAATAGGGGCCGCGTTTTCACAGCTGGGAAAATTGAAAAAGCCCCTCATCTCCCCCCCGCTTTCCCGTTTTGGGGCAAGGGGGGGGGAAAGGCGTAACCCATAGTTCTTTTTAAAAGAATGGGAATACCGTAATGACGGGGAGTATCTCGCCCCATAGGGGCCCCCATTTCCCAGAGCAAAATTTACGTCCCAATTTAAGCCGTGTGAATTTTCCTAAAAAAATTTCCCCTTTTAAAACCCTAAAAAACCTCTTTTGGATTTTTATCATTTTTTGAATTTGTCCTCTTTTTAAAAAACTATAAATATATATATATAATAATTATATTTTATATATATATTATAAAAAAAACGGATCCAAAAAACACATGCAAAAACACAGCTGCCTTTTTTGGATATGTTTTGCAGTTTTCAATGTGTTTTTCTTCTGGTGAAAAACGGATCCAGTATGTCGTGTGAACATACTCTCAAAACCTTTTCCCCATAAATGAGGCCCATGTCCCATGTCTTTTGGCAAACCCAAACTAAAAGGTCACACCATCCATTAAAAGACTGGGGGCACGGTCCAAAATTTGTAAAACAGCTGCAGGTAAGCAAAATGACTGGCACTACAGTGTGCATAAGAGCAATTCCTAACAGACTGGGGAAGTCCTTTAAATCATATCCATTTTCCCCATACCCCCATTTTTTTCGGGGATAAGGGCCCTTTGTATAGGAGACCCTTTTTTGGGTAAAGGAAACACCCCTCTTATATTCCCGGGGTAAGTGAACGCCCTATTGCTAGGATACCTTTGTGGCGGGTCACCACAAGCTTTGCCCATGGTAATGCATTATGGTCATGCACAGGAATGTGTATGGTTTTTTCCCAATTTCCCAACATTTTTTGACTTTTTTTGGGGTTATTTAAATACAAAATAAAAAATAAAAGGATTGCTTCATTTCCCTTTAATCAAACAATTAAACATTTTAAATGTCATCCCTTTGATTCCCGGGCCCTATTGAAAACGGGTGTTTTATTGGATTAAAACCCCCGAAATAACCACCACTAGCCCAAAAGGGGCACTCCCCGATTGTGGGGCGGGCCATCCCCAAAACCCCTAGCTTTTCACAGGTTTCAAAAAATTTGGGTAATGTCTCCTTTCTGAGTAAAAATTTTAATTTTAAAATTAAATGGGTCCCGGGTTTAAGGCTCCGGAAAATTGACCGATATAAGACCAGAATTATGCAGCAAAGCATTCAGACATAGTGAGTCACTGAGCCACGTCAATAACGGCTTAAAGGGGTTTTGCCACGAAGAAAAATTTTGACGGGGAACTTGAAAATTTAAATAATAAAACTTTTTCCCACCATTCATTGTTTATTTAAAATTCTGGACCTTTTTTGTTTTAGCTGCCCCTTTTTGTTCCATTGTTTATTGGGTGCTCCCGGGAAAACGCCTGGGCTGGAGCTCCTCAGCCCTGGTCGCAAAAATGCCCAGACATCACCCTTCCTCTCAGGCAGGTATGAGTGTTAAAACCCCGGGTCCCATTTCACTCTACCCCTTTTCCTCTGTGCCCCTTAGAAATTAGTCAAACAGTGCAAAAAAATTTAAAAAAAAAAAAAAAACACGCCCTCAATGAGGTATTTTGTTTTTGATAAAGAGAAAAAAAAAATCCCCCGGGTTTGGTTCCTCCCGGGGTTTTTAAAACCTAGGCCCCCTTGTGTCAGGAGGTAAAAAAGCATTAACTCAAAGCTACAGTGTTACTACTTGAAACCTCGGTAAAAAAACAAAACCTTTCTTTGACTACAGAGGGGAAAGGCCGGGTTTTGAGGCACCCCTGCTGGGGTACAAAATATGAAATTTTCAAACAAATCACCCCACGCCCCCTTCTGGCGCACAGAGCGGGAAAGAGCGGGATGCAGGGGGTTAATAAAAATTAGATCGGGGAAACCCCCCCTTTTTAATAAATCACACATTTCCAGACTCATTTAAGGAAATACATGTGACTTTACTGTCTTGATGACCCTTTCATCAATTTTTTTGGGGAGGGCTAGATGAAAGCAGGTATGGCCTCCCCAGGGGGTTGACATTTTACTTTAAGTAGAGCATAAAATGGAAAAATTTTACACCCCCCAAAGTTTGGGGATATTTCATTTTTTGGGTTTTAAAATTTCAAATGAATTTAACATTTTTTTAAAAAAAAAAATTTAAAATGACCTAAATGGGGACCTTTCTCTTAACTTTGGAAAGAACAGTGGACGGGTTCGATTTTCAGTACTTTTTGCACAACTTGCTGATCTCTAAAAAAGGGTTTAAAATGGCAAATTTCCAAGGGGTTTTTAAATCCCTAAATTTCACCCAAAAAAATTTGGGGGAATAAATTTAAATTGGGTTTAAAAAAGTCCTCATCATGCTGTTAAACTTTTTGAATCATGAGCCCAAAGCAACAACCTTAAAAACTGATCCACTGAAACCTTCCCCCAAAATTGTGAGGATGCTTCAAAACGGAAGGGGCCCCCACTGAGCTTGGGTGTCAAGTTCATTAGCAGGATCCCCCAAAGATACAGAGAGCCCTGGAAGGGGTCCAGAAATTTACGTTTTTTGGGGTTTGTGTGGCTTTCATAAACCCGGTTTCCACATGGTTTAAAATTTGAAGAATTTCCCCGGTGTGTGTTTGTAGCCAGTCACGTTTAAGGAGGAAAACCAAAGTCACATCAACTTTTTCCAAACTATTTACATAAAGGTGGTGGTCGGGGTTTTGTTACAATGACCATCAAGGTCCCTTAAACCGGATGCCCTTTTAAAAAAGCGCTCCCCTTTGGCGTCTTTTGAATCTTTTCCCGGCCCATGGGTTTTTTGCTCATTTAATTAAACCTTTCGTCCCTGAACGCACTGAGGACCTTTGGGGCCCCCCTCGCCCAAGGGTAAAAGCCCCTTACCTATACAAGAAAAAAAATGCCTGTGCCGGGTTGCGGGTAAGATACCCTTTTCCCCGGTTGTCTACCCTGCAGCCCAAACCGATGAAAAACCCTTTTACGAATATTTCCTAAACCATGACTTTTTGGGTCCCCTCTCCCCCCCCTTAAACGTGCCTGGGGTTGTGTGGCTTTCATCATCCCGGGTTCCAAACCAGGGCATTTTTTACAATGAAGAGTTTTTGATGTTTTATGGACCCAAAAGGCCGTGCACTTATTTGCCTTTTGTATCTTGCAACCTGCTAAATGACACCCCTGATACTGACTCAGGGGGCCCCACTTCTGCCCCGAGATTTATCCCCTTAAACCTAAAATTTGGAAAGGTACGGGTTGAAAAATTTTTAAGGTGTTGTCTTGCTCTCATGATGTAAAATGTGAACATTTAATGATGAAGAATACTTTTTAAATCCCAATTAAAATTGTTTCCCCTAAATTTTTTTGGCGATTCAGGGAGAAAAACCCCAGGTTGTGAATTTTGATATTAACCCTTTTTGGGTTAAAAAATCAGAAAGTTTGCAAAAAGCACTGAAACGGGAACAGTTGGACATGTGCCTTTCTAGAGTTAAGAAAAAATGGTCGCATTTATGCATCAAAAAAAAGGTTTCAAAAAAATGTTATTTTCACCCTAAAATTTCAACGGAAAACCCAAATATCATTTCGGCAAGGAAGTTTTAAAAAAAAAAAAAAACCCCCCCCAAAACCCTTTTTAAAAAGGATTACAATAAAAAACCCTGCAGAATTTTTTTTTTTAAATAAATGCATAATTTATGGGGGGAAAAAAAATTAAAAAAATCTGTTGAAGGAAAAAACCCAGTAGTTTGGTTGCACCCCTGCGTCTGACTTTGGTCCGTCAGTGAAGACAGCCAGGGGTGCACAGGGACACACCCCATTGGGACACCGGAAGGGGTAAAAACCCAGCTACCGTTTTCAAAAAGGGAATTTCTAAAAGGGAAAATAAGGGAAAAAACAGAAACAACAGCTTTTAAAAGGGGGAAGGGGGCCCCAAAAAAGGGTTTAATTCACGGGGAATAAAAGGATTTACTAAAATAGATATGTCAGGAGATATCACACGTCCTTTTTTAAACGCCCCAAAATTTGGTTTTCCCCCAGTTTGCCCCCACTTGTTGAGGTCACGGGGAAATAGGAACGCGGGCATTTTCATAAAAAATTGGCAGGTTAACCCCCTGGGAACCCGATTTTGGGGGTAACCCGATGAAAGTGTTTTTTTTGGTTTTTTCCTTTCAAAAAATGACCTGGCCAACGAAGCGATTTTTTTAAAAGTGCAGGACACATCCTTTTTAAAATTTCCCATTGTTTTCAATTCATTTTTTAAAAGGGTTTGTTATTTGCAAAGGGGGCTGATGTGGGAACTTTTATAGGGGGAAAACGGTTTGCAGCAAAGCAAAAATATTAACATTTAAACCCCTAAAGGACCTTTAAACCCTTTTTAAAAAAACGGTGGGAAACGGGGGGCCCCCCCAGGGTGTTGGGGAAAATACAAAACCCCTTTATGCATTTTTAAAATCTAGAACAGTGGGGATGATGGGAGTTTGGGAGTTTTCCCCCCCCCCCCGGAGGGCCGCAGTTTTACAACCCCCGTTTTAAGGGTAGTTCCAGACGATAATCAAAATTTACCCGTCGGATTCTAACCGTTGGAGGACGATGTTTCCAACGGATTTTTTTCATGTAGAACTTCGGGCAACTTTCCCTCTCCCCTTCCCCCACAATTTTACAGTCAGAGAGAGAGTTCCCCTTTCATGTCGTTTTGGATGCGGTTCTTTCATTGGGAATAAAAGACGGGAAAAAATGCACATGTTTCTAAAAACCCCCATGGATTCAAAATTAAAGGCGTTTTTTCCATGAAGGGAAAAAATTTACCCTGGGAAGCTTGGAAATGAAACAAAAAATTTTTCACTATTCATCATTAAAATTGGGGCCCCATTTTTTTTTCTTTAGCTGCTCCCCTAGGGGAGTTTATATTGTAAGCTTTGTCTCAGGTGATAGAAACCCGTGAGGAGAGCTCCTCAGTCCCGGAAGCTACCCCGTCTTTTCTTCCCTGTCTAGTAATCAGACACACCCCCTCTGTCTGAGCCCAGTGTTCAAAACCCCCCGGGGGCAGTCCGTCTACTCCGGGAAAGGGGTTTTTAAACCCAAAGGGCCCCCATGCTGAAAAGGGAGACTTTCTAAACCCCTCGGGTAAAATTTTTAAACCCACTCCCCAGCTCTTTAATAAACCCAAAAATTTTTTTTACCGGGGTTTAGCCACCGGAGAAAGGGATGGGGGAAGTTAAGCCGGGTGGGTCAATGCTATGCCGTTCAAACAAATCATACATGTCCCCCCTTTTGGGTCGCCCCGAAAAATTGGAAAACAGGACAGACCAACATTTTAAAAATTCCCTTTTAAAAAGCTTGTCATTTGGCCGAACCCCAAGGGGTATGTTCACACGGCTTTCTTTTTTTTTGGGACACATTTCGCCATGTATTTAGGCGTAATGCACCCCTAAAATGGGCGAAAAAACGCCCAAACATTACGGTAAACCCAGTTCTTCCCTACAGAACTATGGATTTCGGCCTCCTCTCCGTTTTGTACAACAAAGGGTTTTTAAATTTGGGCCCAACGGGGGGATTAATTTTAAATGTCATTCATTCACGACCCCTTAATGCCACAAATAATGACAGTCTATGGCAGCACTGCCCGGGCCCCCCCGAATCGCGTGAAACCCCCAACACCCGGTTTTAATTTTCGAAAGGCCCGGGTGGGAACCACCCCCCAGTGAAAACCGTTTTGAACTAGCCCAAAAACCTTTAACAAAAAAAAAAAAAAAAAAAAGACACACACCAACCCTAAAATTGTATCAGTATGGGCTTGTTCACACGGCGTTTTTATGATCCGTATTACGGATCCCGTTTTAGGGAAATCCCGCAAAACGGATCTAACAATTGTCAGTGTAAATTAACATTGAGTTGAAGGGCAAAAGGGGCATTGCTGTTCCCACGGAGATCAGCGATCTTCTGCACTGCGCTTTTCCCCATCCGCTTTAAGAATTGACATTTTCAATTCTTATTGCGTTTTACGCAACTGAACGCCCATGGGGAGATAATGGAGTCCGCTTTTGGCACTTGTCCAAAAGCGCTCCACACTCCTGGTACAAACAGCTGCGCTTTGCATCCTCAAAGCGGATGCAAAAAGCGCACGGGAAGGCTGGACGGGGATCGCTGGCGGCGGCGGCGCAGGTGAGAGTCGGCGGCGCAGGTGAGAGTCGTCGGCGGCGGCGCAGGTGAGAGTCGGCGGCGGCGGCGCAGGTGAGAGTCGGCGGCGGCGCAGGTGTGAGTCGGCGGCGGCGGCGCAGGTGAGGAGCGGAGACATGATGATGATGGAGGGATGGCTGGGGAGCAGACATGAGCTGGCTGGGGGGGCAGACATGAGCTGGCTGGGGGGGCAGACATGAGCTGGCTGGGGGGGCTGACATGAGCTGGCTGGGGGGGCGAGTCTCTCTCTCTCTCTCTCTCCTCGAAAGCGGATGCTTAAAACGCAGGTGAAAAGCATTGAAAACGGATCCAAATAAAGTATCCAATGCTGCGTTTTGCGGATCCGCTTCCCGGATGCGCTTTTCAACTGCGAAAAACGGATCCGCAAAAAGGATCCAAAACGCCGTGTGAACAAGCCCTATGTGTCATAAACCACAGAGAACTCTAAAAGTTTCGCTTCAGCCTTTTAACAGTATTCTATCACCAAATACTTCCCAAATTAAACTGCTGCCATCTATTTGCTTAACCATTCTGGAGGGACTAAAACTATTGCCAAAAATGATGAAATTGCAGAATATAACAGGCTGTGGAGGCCAAGTCGGTGCCCATTTTGGTGGAGTCGGAGTTTTTTATAAAAAAGGAACGACCCCCCAAAATATGTAATAAGTTGTCCAGTTAGTTCGATGCAGTGCAAAGAGCAAGAGGGAAATTTGGGGCCGCCAGTGCTGCTGCTCCCATATCTTCAGCCTCAGAGGAGTTAATTGGATGACATTGGGGCAGACAGAGTATTTCCCCAGAGGAAAAGATTCCTCTCCCATAGGAAACAGATTGACCAGATTTCAGCAAAATTTTTTCACCTGCTTTCAAAGAAGTAGAAGAGTTCAACCATTCATCAGAACTGACTGTGGCTGAGGCAATTCCTTTGTACCCTGACATTGTTAGAGATGTTGCCCCTGTGGTCACTGTTTTGCCCCCAATCCAAGTTAGTGTAGAGAGGCCGTTCTCTAGCCTGGAAATAATGAGATCAGATGTGAGGTCATGTATGCAGGATCTGATGGAGGCGATACTATTTCTTAGAACAAATTCATAGACTCAACAAATGTTATTCAGGATGTTTTTTGTTGAAACCGTTTTTTTTCCCCCTACTTACTGGAGTGTTTTGCATATTTACAATTTTTAAATTTTTTTGTGTACTAAAGTCGTATCCAATAAATATACTTTACACCGACAAGCAAAAAGGCAACAATGTTGTGAACGTTTGACTTTCAGGCTCTTTATCTCAACCTCTGCTGCATCTTTGAATGCGAGACTCCCATCATTTTATAGACAATCATCTTGGCCATCTCATACATAACTTTGACCTGCAGCTATTTCGCATTTGCTTAGTTCTTCAGATTCTTGTCCTGTAACTGCATGGTCTATAAAATGATGGGGGTCTCACATTCAAAGCTGTAGTGGGTGGTGAGATGTGGAGCCTGAAAGTAACAAGTTCTAAACATTGTTACCCTTTTGCTTGTCAGTGTCTGTTCTACCTAAATAGCTTGATTATTGTATCATAAGATGATAAACAGCCTGATGGGACCATTTTACTACAGTAAAGTTATCACTTAAACATGCGCCTTGTATGAGGGAGTTGGAGGTTTGGGAAATTAAGGAGTTTGAGTCGGGACTTTGGCTTGCTGACTCCACAGCCTTGATGGTCACTGCTCCTCTGCTAATGAAGTGCAATTTTTTTTGCAGCAGTATCAGAATTGGACCTATGCAGTTTGGCAAATGGTTGCCTTCTCTATTAAATGGCTTGTCTCACTACAAGGATTGCTTTTTACATTAAAGATATTGCAAAGTGACTTGTTTTTGCAAGATGTTTCCATTAACAATGTCCTACCTATATCCCTTCTTGTATCGGCTGCATCAGCGTCTCAGGTCTATATAGCTACAGACCTGTTCGATCTCTCCTGATAGGTTGCCAGTACTGGTTGCTATAGCTACAGACCTGGTGTTCTCAGCAGTTCGTCACTGCAAGCCAGTAAACATACACCTGAATTCAAAAATGAAACCGAGAAAATAGGACTGAGGTAAGAGGAATTGATGTAGTGAGACAACCCCTTTAAAGTCACTTTTTTGGCTTCACTGAACAGACTGAAATTGGCACAGCAGGTGAGAAGCAGAACAAACACCCTGCAGCCATTGCTGGAAGAAAACACTGCCACCACCAGCTTGTGATGGTCAGGTGAAAGTTTCTTGGCATTCTCTGGGCCACTTATCCATGTGAAAGGCACCCTCCACCCATTCGGGCATAAATCCATGGGATCTTCCAGCAAGACAATGCAACATGTCACACAACTAAAAGTATCCCAAATGGGTTGCAAAAAGCATGACCAAAACTTCAGACTTGAATCCAACAGAACATTTGAGGGACCACCTCGATCATCATCTTCACTTCAAGTATCCTCCCCCATACACTCTTCAGCAGCTGTGGGATGCAGTCAGCATGGCTCCAGATACCTGTGACAACCTGCCAGGACCTTATTAAAGGGGTTGTCTCACTACAAACATTGCTTTTTAATGTTAAAGATCTTGCAAAAATAAGTCACTTTGCCATATATGTCCATTAACAGTGTCCTACCTATTCCTAGATATCCCCTCTTGTATGGGCTGCATCAGCTCCTCAGGCTGCTACAGCTACAGACCTGTTTGATCCATCCTGATAGGCTGCCAGCACTGGTTTCTATAGCTACAGACCTGGCTTCTACTGCAGCCTAGTAGAAGCCAGTAAACACGCCCCTGAATTCAAAATGAAACCAAGAAAACAGGACTGAGGTAAGATGAATCAATGTAGTGAGACAACCCCTTTAAGTCATTCCCAGCTCATCAAACTGCAGTCCGTGCTGCTCACAGCGGTTCCTCTTGAGATTAGTCATAATAACTGTATATTACCCCTATGTCGTCTCCCAATTAAACCTGAACATTATGTTGCAGTTGGTTCTTAAAGAAGCACTTGTTCAACCACCTCCAGTGAGCTCAAGTATAACAATGAAGGAGACATTAAAACCCCTCAATGGCGATCACCCCTCAGTTTCCATGGGTCTGCATCACTACAAGGAATGGCCACATTACAGCCGACACAATGACTTGCACAAGGTCCCCCGTGTGTTCCCCTGCTGTCAAAGTCCAGAAGGGTGGACGAGCTGCATAAATGCAACCTTAACTCGGGAGCACATGTGGGGCGTTCATGACATTCCCGCAGCGACAGACGCTACCGCCGCTCACATGCTCAGCCAGGAGGCGGAGAGCTATTCCTAAAGTAATAGATTGTGTGCCAACCCCCACTGCAGCCCCTACTATGAAATATAGGGCAGGCATGGTGGATTGAATGCCAACAGCAGCTACATTCACCTATGCCTAGAGAGAAAGTGGGATCACCAGGAGAGTGCAGCTGACTGCAGAGTTTCACACCTGGTGGTGGCTCAATGCCAACCACATAAATAGCCCTTCATTTGAAAAAAAAAACGGTATACGATTAAAGGGCTTACAGACCGTTTCCTTCATAGCCCTAAGGCTCTGTCTACACTGCACAGAAAAACCGCCGTTTTTTCAGCATTTTTTGTTTTCTAAAAACTCTGGAGAAACGACTCTAATCATCTCCCCTACTTCTATTGTAAAACCCCCCTGCTGTCCCACACTGAGCTTCTTTTTTCTGCTCGGTTTTTTTTACTGGTCGTCTTTTGCAACAGTTCTAAAAAAACCCAAGCCGGCCACAAAATTTAAATACAGGAAAACTATGGAAAGCGCCGGACGTCTTGACGCGGTTTCCCGCGCGATTTTTTCAATGAAAATCCCCCAGGGACCCAAGCCCACCTAAATGGTGGTAATAAAGGTTAGTCCTTATCAAATTTGCATACAAGTGTCTGATGTGTCCTTGTTTTGTACCCTTTTTAATAAAATGATCATGCTTTAAGTTTGCTAACGAAATTTTGCGCAATTTTATATTTTTTTCGCTAAAAATGCTTTTTTTAACTTTTTTGGGGCCAAAATGTTTTTTTCACTTCTGATGCCCAAAATCGTTTTTTGTACGGGTTTTGGCCCAAAATACTTTTCTTTTACAGATTTTAGCGCTAAAAAAGTTATCTTGATTTGGACGCTAAAAATTTTTTTTTTTACGATTTTGGTGCCAGAATCCGTTTATTTACTTTGTTAGCGCCAAAATCTGTATTTTAAAAAAAAAAAAACGGATTCTAGCGCCATCTGTAAAAAAAACAACGTATTTTTAGCGTCAGAAGCGAGATAAGCGTCAGAAGCAGACCTTAGCACCAAAATCCGTTAAAAAAAACAAAAAAAAACACGACTTAAGGCCGTGTTCACACGGCTTATTCACGGTGGATTTGTGAGCCATATTGAGCGCACAAATCCACCGTGAATAAGGGGCGGGACGGGGGCGCCGCGCCGTAAATAATGGCGTCACCTTTTCCCCCCCCGGGGGATTTGCCGAGCGGGGGGGACGACGGGAAATTTTTCCA